>JAWQFJ010020738.1:12500-14228 GCA_034096865.1 Theodoxus fluviatilis | reverse complement strand
TGTATATGTATATGTGTGTGTATGTGTGTGTATATGTATATGTGTGTGTATGTGTGTGTATGTGTGTGTATGTATGTGTGTGTATGTGTGTGTATGTGTGTGTATGTATGTGTATGTATGTGTGTGTATGTGTGTGTATGTGTGTGTGTATGTGTGAGTGTGTATGTGTGTGTATGTATGTGTGTGTGTATGTGTGTGTATGTGTGTGTGTATGTATGTATATGTGTGTGTGTGTATGTGTGTGTGTATGTATGTATATGTGTGTATGAATTTGTGTGTGTGTGTGTGTGTGTGTGTATGTGTGTGTGTATGTGTGTGTGTGTGTGTGTATGTGTGTGTATGTGTGTGTGTGTATGTGTGTGTGTGTGTATGTATATGTGTGTGTGTGTGTGTGTGTATATGTGTGTGTGTGTGTGTGTGCGTGTGTGTGTGTGTATGTATGTATGTATGTATGTATATGTGTGTATATGTGTGTGTATATGTGTGTATATATGTGTGTGTGTGTGTGTGTGTGTGGTAATTGAGGCCTATGGACTGACTCTGGACCATGCTGTACACTTTGCCTGTGTGAAGAGTGGATGACTACTTCACTGCCCATTGGAATAGACAGTCAAATAAGAAGTTGAAAAATTGTTTTGCAGTATGGGAATCTGAAAAAAAGCTTGTGAAGTATTGTTATCTTTTATTTGTCTTGAAATGAAAACATTCTTGATTTCTTGTTGAAATTAAAACTATGAAGTGCCAAAGTGTGCATTAAGATAATATCAGAACATACATCAGGGTGTTTGTTACCAGTGAATCATTGATCTGTTTATCTAAATCTTCAATTTCTTTTCCCCCCTTGTTTCTTTGAGTACATTTGATTCTATGGAAGAACATTGTCAAATTGTTTAACTGCTGGGCTTGAAAAAGAAAAAGAAAACGGAAAGTTCCTACCCATGAATGGTTAATCAGGATTATTGTAGCAAGGATAAATATTACAAAACAATGGAACCTTTTCACCATCTCACAGTTCCATGACTGCTGCCAGCCATCTAGTGCTGTGATGCCCCCATGCTATCCAATGCTGTCAGTGTGAAAGTGATAGTTCAAAGGAATGGGTATATACGTGTATGTATTTTGGGCTTTTCCCCCCCTGATAAGCACCAGCTTTTTGCCAACAAATTGTCTCTGCCCATGAATTCTGCACTGTAAAAATGGTGTCAGTGAATTAAAATGATTTGCTGCATTCCATATGACCTTCATTATGACTTTATTGCACTATTATTCATGTATGTGACAAGGAGCAAAGTTTAATCTAGAAACCTCTCTCTGGTGTGGTGTAATGGGGGTGTGAGTAGGGGTGGGGAAATGTTTCAGAAGGGAGGCAACTTTTATAAAATGCTTTTAATAAAATGGTGTTGTCTCCCTTGGCCTTGCATGAAAATACATGCACATACCGGCCAGCCAGCCAGCCAGCCAGCCAGCCTGCCTGCCAGCCAGCCAGCCAGCCAGCCAACCAACCAGCCAGCCAACCATCCAGCCAGCCAGCCAGCCAGCCAGCCAGTCAGTCAGTCAGCCAGCCAGCTAGCCAGCCAGCCAGCCAGCCAGCCAGCCAGCCAGATGAATTAAGAGATGAATTAAGAGACAGTTAGGGACTACTTGTGGGATATGGTGAAAATGCAGCTTTCCCACTTTGATGCAGTTTGTAATGAAATCATTTCTGTGGTGTTGTTGCAGACCCTCAGC
>JAWQFJ010020738.1:0-7500 GCA_034096865.1 Theodoxus fluviatilis | reverse complement strand
ACCACAGTCCACCATCAAATCACCACCGTGATGGTGTGGGTGAACATTAGAATTGTGCAAATCTGCATCTGTACTTATGGCCTTTGTGATGTTGCTTTGCCTTTTTCATTGCACAACATTTTCTGAGGCCAGGTGGTCAGCGCTTGACCAGCTAGTTGCTGTGGGCTTGAGGGTGTGGCATTCAAAGCTGCGCAGATCACAGAGTTGCATCCTTGTGCAAGGTGCTTTATTCACATTGCTTCTCTCCACCCAGGAGTAAAACGAGTACCTGTGAGGGCTGAGATGGAAAACTGTGAAAGCTAACTTTGGCGTGTTCATTCACAGCCTGGTTGCATGTTCCTGAGGGAGTTGAGATGGTGTTGGAGTGAGAAATTGAGTGGCCCATGTTCCTGAGGGAGTTGAGATGGTGCTGGAGTGAGAAATTGAGTAGCCCATCGATCAGGGGGTAAATGTGTGCAGCTTGAGCACCCATCAATGGGTGGAAAGTCACAACATGAAAAAGAGCAACTTTACCTTTACCTTCTTGTCACTCTGCAGGCGGCTCGCCCTACATGGCCTCCAAGATCAACGAAGCCAAAGACTACTTGGACAAGGCAAAGCCTGGAAGCAAGTGATCTCTGACTGGCATCATCTCTCTACAGCCAGCCATTGTTTTGCATTCACCAGCCATCAGCAAGCCTCTTACCATGTGCACTACTCCACATTGATTGTGAGTCATCTGTTCTGGGCTCAGTGGTGTTTGGACAAGATACAGCGGATTCAGCAGAAGATGTTTGTGATCTGTCACATCTTCAGATTTTTTTCTAGTTGCCAGAATGCCAGATTTTTTTAAGCATTTGGTGATTGGCAATTGAAAACAATGCAGATAATTACTTACAGAAAAGAAGGGAAATTTTCTATGAGTCATTTTACTTGAATGATAAGTTGAGAAATTGTCTGATATTTTAATAAAGACAAAAACACTTTTGCAGCCAGTTTTTCCCTTATTAGAATTCATGCAAAAGGCTTAATTGCCTGTCCATGTTTGCATGTCTAGAATATAATTCTGCTTGAAATAGATATTTTTGGGAGTCTTGTCAGACTTATCAGTTGTCTTGCTGTCTGGCTTCTGCCAAGCAGGCCTGAAGAAACTGTGGATAATTGGAGGTTAATGTGAATTCTTGTCATGCTAGGGTGTTTGGTCTTCATCTCAATGCATTTTCAGATGGCACGATTAAGAAGACGAGAGTTTCTCTTCCATTCTGGGAGACCTCCACAGTGTCCCAAGATTATTTTCAGAATATCTCTTGACCATTTTTGTAGCAGGGCATGCTGACTCTGCAGCTTGATAATGATGGACGATTAAAGGGTCACTGTGTAACCTGGATCAACACTCCTCTAGTGGCCATGATCTTGAATGTGTCCTCAAGTAGGAGCTGTCAAAGAAAGAATACCCTTGAGAGTTATTGGCAACTTTTTGTGCACTGTTATTGACTACCCTGCTCAGCATTGTGCAACACAGTGTTGTGTGGATGAGGGAGAGAGAAGTTCTCAGTTTCTTTACAAAGACATTATGAAGTAGAGTGTACATGCACATCTATGGATTAATGAGGCCTGTGGAGTTCAGTGTGCAAGTAGGCAGTGCTTTGTAGTCTCAAGGATGCCAATACCAGGAAAGACCTGGGTCTTTATCAAGACAAACCCACGGCCTTGTGCCTTCTTTCGTAATGGGTTTCCTTTTCAGATCCATGCACACTAATTGAACCCGGGAGAAAATCCATTTCGCTTACTCTAATGGCCAACACGGAGAAAATATTTAAAATGGTCTGTTGGCACTAAAGATGTATCAAGGTGAGTGAGACAAATTTTCAGCACCATGAAGTGGGCTGTTATCATTGTTTTGTTAGAAATGAGATTGGAATTAATGGCTTCGGAATGAATGGATCATGTGTGCATGTGTCCTCACCTCATGTTGAGATGATTAAATAAAGAGATGATATTATCAAGCTTTGTTGTTGTGTTGTACAGTGCCCAACATCATCATAGGAGGAAAATCCTATATCTGTTATCATATACAGACTTTACATGATACTTCTGGACCACCGTCAGTTTGGGCTGTCCAGAAATGACTCCTGGTAAATGTGAAAGATCAGTATCCGCAGTTTCAAGATCACCGTCAGAGGTATAATGTCAGGGAGAAGGTAGGCTTAGGCAACAATAATTGTGTGTTGTAGGCATGTCCTGTCTCCTGCGTTCTTACTGTGCAGATCTGTTCCTGTACATCCTGATGAGAAAAATTCCGATATCATCACCAAAGTAGACATGACTGTGTGGTCCACCCCACAATAGTGTCGAGAATTCAGGGAACTAGACACACACACACACACACACACACACACACACACACACACACACACATGCACACACAGAGACTTTCCCAGCTAACTGCTGCTCTCTCTGATCCTCTCAACCCACCCACCCCCGGTGGTGGTAAGAATTGACCCACTGCGTCTCCCTGCACGTCATAAGAGGTGAATAACATCGGAAATCGTGACTTGACTTGCTCTTATTCTCATCAACTCTAATGATTTTGCTGCTATCGATGACTTTAAATGGCCTTCATAGGCTGACAGGCAGTAAAACTCCATCGATCAATCAACCTATCAACCAATCAACAGATCAATCGACCAATCAACCATCCAACTACTCAACCAGCCAACGAACCAACCAACCAGCCAGCCAGCCAGACAACATAAATCAACGCAACCCAACCCCATGCAAACCAAACCAAACCAAACCACCCCCCACCCCCAACCCAAATCAACCCAACCCAACCCAACCCAACCCACCAACCAACCAATCGTTCTTTGCTTCTGATGTTGCTTTCTTTCCCATGCTCCTGCAGGTCCTTGCTACCATTCTGTTGCTGCTCCTTGCTGCCCCTTTGTTGCTGCTCCTTGCTGCCATTCTATTGCTGCTCCTTGCTGCCCCTTTGTTGCTGCTCCTTGCTGCCCCTTTGTTGCTGCTCCTTGCTGCCCCTTTGTTGCTGCTCCTTGCTGCCCCTTTGTTGCTGCTCCTTGCTACCATTCTATTGCTGCTCCTTGCTGCCCCTTTGTTGCTGCTCCTTGCTGCCCCTTTGTTGCTGCTCCTTGCTGCCCCTTTGTTGCTGCTCCTTGCTGCCCCTTTGTTGCTGCTCCTTGCTGCCCCTTTGTTGCTGCTCCTTGCTGCCCCTTTGTTGCTGCTCCTTGCTGCCCCTTTGTTGCTGCTCCTTGCTGCCCCTTTGTTGCTGCTCCTTGCTGCCCCTTTGTTGCTGCTCCTTGCTGCCCTTCTATTGTTGCTGCTCCTTGCTGCCCCTTTGTTGCTGCTCCTTGCTGCCCCTTTGGTGCTGCTCCTTGCTGCCCTTCTAATGTTGCTGCTCCTTGCTGCCCCTTTGTTGCTGCTCCTTGCTGCCCTTCTATTGTTGCTGCTCTTCCGCCCCACTTCATCAGTTCCGTCTCCTCCTCTCCTGGCGGGCATTTGATAAACAAAATCCAATTGGGGAATCGGAGGAGTTGGTCCGTGGCCCATGTTTGCCTCGGCAGGTAGGTGAGATTTTGGAGCAGGGTGAGTGGGCATCATCAAAGGAAACTTTTCACAGGTTGGAGGTTTGAGTGGGTGGGAGGGTGCGGGGTGGGTGGGAAGGGATGATGGAGGGAGGAGAGTGGAAAGTAAGAAAGCTGGGAGAAGGTGGGACGCTGGAAGATGGTGCTTTCTTTGGGAGCTGATGTGAGAGAGAGATGATGAGATTGTAGACGGAGCTTGAGATAAGATTGAGACGAGAGAGAGACGTGAGGAACGAACGAACGAACCGAAACTGTATTTGACAAAGGGTAGTGAATTCAGGCAGTCATTACCACTTTTTTACATTCAAGCCCTCTGAAGGACAAAATATGCAAATGTAGAGCCGGGTCAACTTTTGACGAGACTGAGATGAGAGAGAGGGGTGGTGGGAGTAGGGGCCGGGGGGGGGGGGGGAGTCCTGGGGACCAAGGGGAGGCGCATAGAGTGAAATGCACGCAGGTAAGCTGTGGTTGAGCGAGAAGAAGAGGTCGTGGGATGAGGTTGTGAGACGAGAGAAGGGTGGGTGGGTTGGACGAGAGAGGAAGGGTGGGTGGGATGGAAGAGAGAGGGGGGGGGGACGAGGGAGGAGGGAGAGCGAAGACAGAGGAGGGAGGAGAGGAGAGAGAGAGAGAGAGAGAGAGATACAGAGAGAGAGAGAGAGAGAGGGAGAGAGAAACAGAGAGAGGGAGAGAGATATATAGACACACAGAAACAGAGAGACAGACACACATAAACAGAGAGAGAGAGACAGAGAGAGAGAGAGAGAGAGAGAGAGAGACGGAGAGAGAGAGGTAATAGAAGGAAGTTGGAATGGGTGGGGAGGTGGGTGGGTGGGTGGACGAGAGTGGGATGGAGAAAGGGGGAGTAGGGAGGAGGGGGGGGGGTGTATTTGCTAAGAAATGACGTAATAGTGCTGTGTACACCATGGCACGTAGTGGCGTGGGCACTGGTCCTGAGGGGCGGTCAGCCAGGGCGAGACAAGGTGGGGTTCAGCTTGATGGAGGAGGAGGAGGAGGAGGGATACTGAGTAGGATCAGCCGGCCAGACGTCTGTGGCTAGACGTCTTTACGTCACAGAGACCAGCAGTATGTCGCCAAGGACAAGCAACCACATCACGTCAGCAGATCAGGACTGCGCTAATTAGCGGCTGACTGTAGTCACCGCAGTGTGGGTCTGCCGGACAGCCTTGGACTCCGTCTTTAAGCTGCTTACCTAACTCTCACTACTCCTTGATTTCTGATCAACTGATAGATGAACACTTCCTTGCGGTGATGAAATAAAGCCTACCTTATATATATATATATATATATATATATATATATATATATATATATATATATATATATATATATATATATATATATATATATATATATGTATATCAACAGATGAGGTGAAAATGTTTGGGGTCCTGTCTTGTTGATGTTGATGGTGGTGGTGGTGGTGGTGGTGGTGGTGGTGGTGGCGGTGGCGGTGGTGCAATGAGAGTCTGCATCAAAAACCTGTGCGTGAGGAGATTTCAGTGGGAACTTGTTGCACGACACTGACCTCTCTCTGTCAGCCTTGGAAGTGGAGGACCAGTGCATTTCACAGCGCTCTGCTAGACCGCCAGCACGGCTGTTGATCGCCTGCCATTTTCCCCGCCCAGTTCGCAGGAACAGTCTTTGAATGCTGGGTTGAACAAGACCCGAAAATCACCAAGAAATTTTGAAATGGTTGCTAAACGGCAAGAATCAAATGTTATCAAATCTTATCAAATCTTATCAAATCAAATAAAATAAAATCAAATCAAGATTTTGATTAACTGCCTCACCCCTGATTTTACTTCCATCATATTTTCTTTCTAAGGTAGAAAGGGAGTCCCCTCCCCCTCCCCCACCCTCCCCTCCCCCCGCCTCAACTTGTACGATAGCTGACTAATATTCAATTGCCTTGAAATCCCCTTGACATTTGTTAAAATCTTTATTTGCACATACATGTATGAGGCCTGCAAGACCTGCAAACTTGTAAGTGTTTGAATTCCATTGAATTTTGACATTTGTGACCGTGCAAGTACGAAAAATTACAAAATGAAATCTTTCAACCACAATACATTTATCAATTCATGCATATTCCTGAAAAAACAAACAACACACAGCATATTCAAAGAGGAAATCTTTATCCCTCCAGGTTTACTGGAGGTCCTACAGACTTAATCCCTCCAGGTTTACTGGAGGTCCTACAGACTTTATCTGTCTGTCTGTGTGTGTGTGTGTGTGTGTGTGTGTGTGTGTGTGTGTGTGTGTGTCTGTCTGTCCCAACTTAACGGCTTATATCTCAAAACCTACTGGACGGATTTCCTTGACATTTTGCACACTTACTGGAAGTTAGGTCCGATTGAATGTATCGAATTTTCAGAATCGAGGTTTGAAAAGAAAGTGATTTTTTAAGGTCGTAAACTCGAAAATTCCCCCCCTAAAATGTCAATTGACGGAATGGCGAAATGCAAAATTATGACGTGATCATTTGACGTCGAATAACGTGACGTAATTTTATCTGTATGTCTGTCTGTCAGTCCCGACTTAAAGGCTGATATCTCAAAAACTACTGGACAGATTTCCTTGACATTTTGCACACTTACTGGAAGTTAGGTCCGATTGAACGTATCAAATTTTCAGAAGCGAGGTTTGAAAAGAAAGTGATATATTTAGGTCGTAAACTCGAAACACCCCCCCACCCCCTAAAATGTCAGTTGATGGAATGGCGAAATGCGTGGCCATTTAATGGCAGTAAATCGATATTAAACTTGGCAGAAATAGACCTTGAGTATCCTAAAATGTACAAGCCACTCAAATTTCATGAACTATCATCCATTTTTCTACAATTTACAGTGCAAAATAAGAACCAAGGCGGTTTATGGAAAAGAACGTTATAAATGCTTTACAAACACTCAGTCATACCAGTTCTCCAATGGCACATTTGGTAAAGCGTTGGACTCTTGGTCATGTGTGACCAGGTTCGATTCTGCGCTGAAACCTTTTTTTCTCTCTCTTTTTTCGAGAGGTTGTGGGTTCGAACCCGACCTGGTTTTTGTGTTTTTATGTGTGTGTGTTTTTCCCCCCTCTTTTCTCGAGAGGTTGCGGGTTCGAACCCGATCTTCTTTAAAATAAAATACCAAACCTGAAAGTTCAGCGCCAGCGGTTTTTATTTTTTACAGTGACGTAAATATCAGGATAGATGGATGGATGGTGTTTTACTGCCTATTAGCCTTTGTAGGCTTTTTAAGGCCATTATGTACGAAAATCACAGGAACAGTTCAGAGTAAACACAAAGTTACAGTGTCCCAAGTTATTCGCCTCTTACGAATCACGTAGGGAGACGCGGTAGATCATAAATGTCAGGAAAAGGCATGCGTCATTTAGTGCGCTGGTAGATTTTCTCAGCGTTTTCTCAAAAACTGTTTTTGGTACTTCAAATTTGTTTCTCCTCCACAGTGACAAATACTTTTGGCACTGCGTCTGTCGGAAAAAAGGCTTTACCTCGAAGGCACACGCGTGAAGACACGTGCGGGCGCGTGCACGCACGTACACACACAGAGGTGCGCGTCAGATCGCCACCATTCCCCTCCCCCAACCCCCCCCCCCCGCCCCCCCCCCCCCCCCCCCATATCCCACCCCCTTCCCTCCTTCAATAGTCCTTCCGTGTTTACTCAATTAGACACAGATAAAAGAAATTACTTTCGAAATCAATTAACACTAACTGAACTTTATTGCTAAGGCCATCGGTCCGTTGCAATTACATGTCTAAAATCAAATATATGAAGTCTTCGTAAAACTAATATTGAACAAAGGTTTGAAAAAGTCTTTAACTGAAGCAAGAGACCATAAACACGACCACAAGAACGAAACTATTAGTGATCAGGTATGATGACCATTCCTGTTC
>JAWQFJ010020737.1:0-18804 GCA_034096865.1 Theodoxus fluviatilis | reverse complement strand
GATGAAACAGATTTCCCTCTTGTCACACGCTTGTTGCTGGAGTCTACTGAGGCGTCATTGTCACACACGGTGTTTTTGGATTCCAGCCGTTTTTTCCGCTGAAGTTTCACATGACATTGCACGTTAAACGTTGACAACACGAACGATGATACACCAAGGTTTACCAACGCCGATAACGCCACGTTCAACCTGTTCACTGAACGCGACCATGACAGAACTCGCTTCCCCATCAAGTAATTTCCACTCAGAAGCAAAATGCAAGGCTTTTGCCCACGTAATATCGGTAAAAGGCTTGATGTAGTCGTTGTTTACGCACACGCGGCCACTCCGCAGTAAATCTGACCTAATTTCGGATTGGCCAAAATTATCAAAATGTGTCACGGGAAGTAACTCCTGTATAGTTTTGCATCGAATCCTTGCCATACAAATCCGCACTTTTAAAAGTTATTTTTCACTGTTTTCAAAATTTGATCGAAGTGGGAACTTTTTTGTTTTCAATCCCCAATACCATGTACTATCATAATATAAGGTGTAGATGGTCCAGCATGCTAAGGCGTTGGGCTTTGCAGCGAGGCGCTGTGCCGTGGTTCAATCCCAGGGGCGGGAGAGATGGGAGAAAAGTTATGTTGATCGAGAAAAATTGCTGCGACCCTGTCTTGTCACTTTGTCTGGTATGAATGTGAGCATGATTGTGCATGAATGTAGGTGAACATCGATTGATGCACCTGTTGGTTAAACGTCTTTACGTGCCAACAAGAATGAAAGTTGTGATGTCTGTGGGATCTTCCCAGAAATCCATGGTGTTTAGTTTATATCATAATATAATATGGGAACATCGTCCATATTTTGGACGAGCGGACCTTTGAAAGGAGTCGTTATATGATGCCACGCCCTGCAGTCTAATGAGGATATTGCCCCCTTCATCAACCTGATCTCAATTGCAATCATCTACGATTGTCTAGGCCACAATTACACCGCTTTGTCCAGTACCCTCTGTGTAAGAGCAAAGTAATATAACCCATGAGGGTATTGCCCCCTTCATCAACCTGATCTCAATTGCAATCATCTACGATTGTCTAGGCCACAATTGCACCACTTTGTCCAGTACTCTCTGTGATTGTGTGGCGTCTATACATTCCATGGGGTAGTTTCTGCACCCATCCAGAATGCATCTGGAAAACAGATCAATAGTCAATTCATTCTGAATTATTCGGACAAATAGTTTGTGCAGCCGTGCACACGATATACTGTTTCTGCCCGCATTGGCGGTGTTTGCCTTCGTGCTGTGTGTGATCATGACAGCCGCCATACCACCCTGCCTACTCGTAGGACGCAGTTTTCCCATCATGCCCTCTCATGACTTCCTCCCTGCTTTCGCTCTTGTTTGTCTTTCGGTATCAGATAGCTGTCGATACCTTTTCTCCACTCGTCAATCGTTGCTTCAAAAGGCAGCCATTTCTACATGTACAGCTCACGCAGAGTGTCACGTGACTTCCCACACATCCCCGCATCCTCTACCTGCTTTGAACAGTAGTGATGGAACATAGTGGTCATCCCGAGCTGGGACGGAGACAAGGTGCCTAATCGCCTCGCACCACTGCCAGCGTGTCGAGTCAATACACTAAATCCCGATTTGTTTTGAATTATATCTTGGACACTCACATCTGAACTACAGAGGCGGATACAAGCCCTGGAAATGAGATGCTACCGCAAGATTCTGAACATCTCATATAAAGACCATGTCACGAATGAGGAAGTCAGCAACAGGATCAGGAGAGCAATTGGACAGTACGATGACCTGCTCTCAATCGTGAAAAGCAGAAAGCTGAAGTGGTACGGTCACGTGTCAAGAGGCAGTGGGCTGGCCAAGACCATCCTGCAAGGTACCGTACCAGGTGGGAGAAGGAGAGGCAGGCAGAGAAAGAGGTGAGAAGACAACATCAAAGAGTGGACAGGCTTGACCTTTGCTGACTCACAGCGAGCCACAGAGGATAAAGATCGATGGAGGAAGATTGTCCGAAAGTCATCATTGGTGCCTCAACAACCCATCTCAGGGTTAAGAGACTGAACTGAACTGAACTGATGCCCTGGAGACTCCTGCTTAAAAAATATTTTAGCTGAAAGCAACATGGACGTGTGGACAGGTGTTTTAGTGTTTTATTTTTACAACAGGTCATCCTGACATGGAGGTGTGCACGTTGAGGAAAGGGAAAGCATATTCCAAAACTCTCTAACATCAGCTCTGTCTCTCTGTATCTGTCTCTGTCTCTGCCACTCTATCTGTCTTTCTGTCTCTTATTCAGGGGCTACTATGTGGAACACATTATCCAATTCTCTAAAAATTGCGAAATCTTTAGAGAAATTTAAATTGAAACTACATACTTTTCTTATATGCATTCATCCTAGATACTTTCATCTTATTCTAAATTCACTTTGTGGTTATTTTCAACGTGGTATTTCGTTACCATGAATTGGTTGTAACCTGTGTTATTGTGTGAATTTTGTGTAGGATAGAGGGTGGGTGGGTGGGTAGTGGTGGGGGATGGGATTGGATTTGTTTGTTTGTTTTCTTGTTTTATCAAGGGCTGGATGTAATATATTCAGTTATGCCTAATTCATGTATTTCCCTTGAAAAATAAAGTTTAATCAATCAATCAATCAATCTCTCTGTGTCTTTCTCACGCGCATGCGAACACGTAAACACACGCACACACTAAGACGCATATACGTACACACGTACATACACACGTTCGCATACACACACAAAAACACACACCCAATCACAGCAGGTCGTACGCGCGTGCGCTCGCACACACACACACACACACACACACATACACACACACACACACACACACACACACACACACACAAGACGCATATGCGCATTCACACGCACACGAACACCCACGCGCATACACGCATATCCACGTGCGTACACGCACACACGCATGAACGCAAGCGCACACACGCACGCGCACACACTTAAGGACACTTGTAAGCACACACACACAGGGGACGCATGTACGTACACATACACACACACACAAGGAAACTGTACATGTTTTCCCCTGTCAGTGGATTTGTATAGCTTCGGACTGTTACGGAAGAAACACAACAAACTCGAGCCTGTCCCGATGCCTCAGTAGCCTCTATGGCTTCTTGGGGCCGCCCCTGGCAGAGCTACTGGAGCAGGCCCTGAAAGTTCTGCAGCCAGGGGTGGAAGCTGTTGTAAAGCGGCATTGAGTGATTCCGCCTGTGTGTTGTGTACGTAATTTGACACATGAAGTCTCACCGACAAATACGATCCTCACGCGATAAGTTCTGGTGCTTTTGTGCTTTCACCTCAAACAACGCGCTAAGTCTCGCCTCTAAGCGGAGCAGGTCGATAAGTATTGGGTTATCCACGGCCACTTACCCCAGAATATATCTGACCGTCACCCTAGGACAAATCTCATGCTCGAGTAGAGTGTTTGTCTTTGTAACGTCTAAATGGAACAGTCATTTTCCCGCGTTTTTGACGTAACTGGTCGCGCGTCTGCATCGCCATTAGCTCTGGCTTGCTTTAGCCGAGAGGATTGCTCTGTCATCTGAGAGTGTGCTCTCCTGTTTCTTCTCAAAACAGTCACGCCCGGATACGAGTCTCATCGTGAGAGGTCGACTCTACAGCAGATCTTGATTGTCCTCGTTGTGTTTACAACTGGAGATTTCTCTCAAGGGCGTTCTGTTTGCGCAGCTTTACGAGTCGACCGTTGTATTTACCATGGCCCTTGGTTGTGTTTTACTCGTAAGTGCCTCGTTGACCTTTCAGGAGTAATCTCTTAACGGAGCTAACGATCTCCCACCCTAGTCGTCTGTCAAACTGCATGCGGTAATCCGGCGGTGAAGCTTCCGAGGATGTGGGAATGGAGAAAGAGTCCTACGATGTTGGCGGCCTGATCGTCCGCCCGTGTCTGTCGTTGCTGTAAGATCACTGCGCTCTTTGACGAAGAGGACAAGGAGCGCGTTTATTAGGCGTAGAATCTCGAGGGCTAGGCGTTGCCTACGTTTCTCGCTCATTAGCTGTAGGTGCTTCTCGCTCGCTCTCGACTAGCTATCGAGGCGAGCTACTTGCCTAACAAACGTGCCAAAAGTGTGGTAGGACTCTCGAATCCAGGCGGGCTTGCCAAAGCAATTTGAAAGGAGGCGTTTGATAGGTTGTCTGGTCGCAACATCCGTCTGCAATAGAGCCAGAATTTTGATTCAGTTGGCATCAGTCAGGTTTTTGTTGCGGTAAAATTGTTGACGAAAAATTTGTGGACAGCTGTTTTAAGAATTTTCTTGATCAAATTATCATAACATGGCTTTGCATTTTTTTAAATTTACTTGCTTGTCTTGATATGACGATTGAAGAGTCCACCGTTGAAGTGCATGCTACCCCGTTTCGCAAGTCCCTTCCATATTTTATTTAAGGATTGGAGGCCCGTGAGTTGGTCTATAAGGCCACTACTGTACACCACCACTCTCTCTGTGTTTTCCTCCTTACTTGCGGCACCTGCCACCAGAAAGAGTATACCTCTTTATCGGAAACTCAAGGACGCGGAACTTTTGAGACAGAGGCACGACCGGAGTCGGCTGCGAGCAGACGTGTGATGTGAAGTCTTCAGCGCAACCCCAGAGACGGCTGGTCTATCCTTGCTGAAGAGAAACACGCAAGGAGGCGCCTGGCTGATAACTGTTTTGTGACGCTTTTGCAAGCGAACGAAACAGGCGGGTTAGGACCGCTGACGTCACGAAATATCGTCAAACCTGGTTTCCGTCCCTGAGGAGATAGCAAGGTTGGGGAAGCCTCTGGATGGCAGAGAAGGAGCCAATCATCGACTATTCAAGTCCAGAAATATCCACACTTGTTCTAAAAATCACATTTTGCCTCTGGGAGGCGCCTCCCTTTGTTGATGACTGCACTTCAGCGGTCAGTGTGCTCAAATGTTATCGCTAGCGGCTGAAGCCTGCCGAGTACGAAGTTGCAGGGATCCCTTACTTGCGTCCCTGAGCACGTTGTCAGACTCGTAATTGCCTCCTCACACCCAGGAGCAAAGCTGGATACTCGTGAGGCCAGGAAAAACACACCGCTAACCTCGGGTGCAGCTGAAAGCCGGCATGGATGGGAAAACTGTTTTTGGAGAGGAGCTGGTGCAGATGTCTGTGGCTGTGCGTGCGTGTCTGCAGCCTTGTTTGTCACCCTGTGTGACAGAACAATCCACCAGGCAGCTTGACCTATGACCAGGATGTGGTACAAAGCAGTTTGAGACCAACATATGGGTGGGAAATCGCTATAAGAAATCAGTACTTTTAGAAACTCTAACTTCCTGATGAGGTGTGACTGCAGTGTTTGTGAGTCACGTGCGTCCATGTTGCACATCGTAACATAAAAAGTGTGACTGCCTGATGAAGTGTGACAGCAGTGTTTGTGAGTCACGTACACACTGTAACAGGATAAACTGTGACTGCCTGATTAAGAGTGGCCGCAGCGTTTGTGAGTCACATACATCCATGTTACACACTGCGACAGCAGACTCCAGCGGAGGGTTCGTAACGGTGAGTACAATTTGCGACTCTGCTTAAAAGGCAGAAGAGGAAACGAATCAATAATATTATTTTAACATTTAAATGCAGAAATGCTCTTGAAACTGATGCAAATTCTTGGACCACTATGGCGTGATAACATCGCGGCCTTGTGTGAAGTGTGGAGCTACTTGGAAGCGAATCTGCAGCAAGCAAGCAGTCGTATGGGACGATTTTGCAAGCGACATGGACATCTTGCTCCTGATTTCGGGACTACCGTCTTTTTTGTTCTCATTCTTATCCTCCAGAACCTTACTTTCCAAACAGAGGGGTGGAAGGCAGAATTGGTGATGTACCTTAACCGTTGATGTTTGCAATTCCAACCCCTCCCCCTATTTCGTCAGATAGCATTCCCTATGGATTGTGGGTAAGGATGGACCCACCGTGACTCCCAACGCGATTCGTGAAAAGCGAATAACTTGGAAAATCGCTACATGACTAGCTCTGATCAGTGGGCTTACATAGCCTACAAAGGCTGATAGGTTGTGCAATTCCATTCATTCATTCATTCATTCATTCATTCATTCATTCATTCATTCATTCATTCATTCATTCATTCATTCATTCATTCATTCATTCATTTCATTCATTCATTTATTTGTCAAATGGCAAACGAGCCACGAAGGTGCAGTGTGCCAGGGACTTTCTTCACTTGGTGTACGTCTAGCACTGGCAGGCCTCTACAGGCGAGCACGCTCTGAAAGGCCCCCTTGAGTTAGGTATGGCTGATGCTCTTGACAACGTACTTACTCACGTTTCCGGTCGAGAACCCATCATTTGCGGTGGGATTTCCAGACTGTGGATATGCAATCCAAATCAATCCATCTCCTTGTGTGTTGGGGGTCAGAATGGACCCACCGTGTCTCCCTGTGTGTTGGGGGTCAGAATAGACCCACCGCATTTCCCTACGCGTTTCGTAACAGACGAACAGCTGGGGACCTCGTGATATGATTTGCGCTTACTCTGTCCTAGTGATTTTCGGGCTTAATGGCCTTGCATAGCCTTCAAAAGCTGGTAGGCTGTGAAACTCCGCCCGACCGCCCGCCCGTCCGTCCGTCCGTCCGCCAGCCCTCCCGCTCGCCCATCCGTCCATCCACACATCCATCCACCCATGCATCCATCCATCCATCCATTCCATCCCATCCATCCACCCATCCATCCACCCATGCATCCATCCATCCATTCCATCCCATCCATCCATCCATCCATCCATCCATCCAGCATCCATCCATCCACCCATGCATCCATCCATCCATCCATCCAGCATCCCTCCCTCCCTCCAAAGCAAGCCAAAGGGCTTCCGGTGCCATTACCTCCGCCTAGAAGTACGAGGTTATTTTAAACCCCCGGTTCGTTAGTTAATACTTTAGTAAAATAATGCGATACGTCCACAACGGATCCTGATGAAATTCGATGGAAGGTCAGGATTTCATCCCAGGAAATATCCATGAAATGTTGGCGGCCATCTTTTAACTCGTTTAGGAATTGCAACCAGAAAGAGAACGTTTTACCTGTTGGTGTTATGTAGTTCGGGGATTGGAAGCGCACAGACAACAAGTTGATGGCGTCGAACTCGGATGTTGCTTTCAGCCAGTAGAATAAAATAAACTTCGTAGAGTCAGGCCTGGCTAGCAGAACGCGCTGCCTTTATCTACTATACAGGCCTGGCTAGCAGAACGCGCTACCTTTATCTACTATGCAGGCCTGGCTAGCAGAACGCGCTGCCTTTATCTACTATACAGGCCTGGCTAGCAGAACATGCTGCCTTTATCTACTATGCAGGCCTGGCTAGCAGAACGCGCTGCCTTTATCTACTATACAGGCCTGGCTAGCAGAACGCGCTGCCTTTATCTACTATACAGGCCTGGCTAGCAGAACAGCCTTTATCTACTATACAGGCCTGGCTAGCAGAACGCGCTGCCTCTATCTACTATACAGGCCTGGCTAGCAGAACACGCTGCCTTTATCTACTATACAGGCCTGGCTAGCAGAACAGCCTTTATCTACTATGCAGGCCTGGCTAGCAGAACGCGCTGCCTTTATCTACTTTGCAGGCCTGGCTAGCAGAACAGCCTTTATCTACTATACAGGCCTGACTAGCAGAACGCGCTGCCTTTATCTACTATACAGGCCTGGCTAGCAGAACAGCCTTTATCTACTATACAGGCCTGGCTAGCAGAACGCGCTGCCTTTATCTACTATGCAGACCTTTCTAGCAGAACAGCCTTTATCTACTATGCAGGCCTGGCTAGCAGAACGCGCTGCCTTTATCTACTATGCAGGCCTGGCTAGCAGAACGCGCTGCCTTTATCTACTATGCAGGCCTGGCTAGCAGAACGCGCTGCCTTTATCTACTATGCAGGCCTGGCTAGCAGAACGCGCAGCCTTTATCTACTATACAGGCCTGGCTAGCAGAACACGCTGCCTTTATCTACTATGCAGGCCTGGCTAGCAGAACGCGCTGCCTTTATCTACTATACAGGCCTGGCTAGCAGAACGCGCTGCCTTTATCTACTATGCAGGCCTGGCTAGCAGAACGCGCTGCCTTTATCTACTATACAGGCCTGGCTAGCAGAACGCGCTGCCTTTATCTACTATACAGGCCTGGCTAGAAGAACGCGCTGCCTTTATCTACTATGCAGGCCTGGCTAGCAGAACGCGCTGCCTTTATCTACTATGCAGGCCTGGCTAGCAGAACGCGCTGCCTTTATCTACTATGCAGGCCTGGCTAGCAGAACGCGCTGCCTTTATCTACTATGCAGGCCTGGCTAGCAGAACGCGCTGAGTTTATCTACTATGCAGGCCTGGCTAGCAGAACGCGCTGCCTTTATCTACTATGCAGGCCTGGCTAGCAGAACGCGCTGCCTTTATCTACTATACAGGCCTGGCTAGCAGAACGCGCTGCCTTTATCTACTATGCAGGCCTGGCTAGCAGAACATGCTGCCTTTATCTACTATACAGGCCTGGCTAGCAGAACATGCTGCCTTTATCTACTATACAGGCCTGGCTAGCAGAACGCGCTGCCTTTATCTACTATACAGGCCTGGCTAGCAGAACATGCTGCCTTTATCTACTATACAGGCCTGGCTAGCAGAACGCGCTGCCTTTATCTACTATGCAGGCCTGGCTAGCAGAACGCGCTGCCTTTATCTACTATACAGGCCTGGCTAGCAGAACAGCCTTTATCTACTACGCAGGCCTGGCTAGCAGAACGCGCTGCCTTTATGTACTATGCAGGCCTGGCTAGCAGAACGCGCTGCCTTTATCTACTATACAGGCCTGACTAGCAGAACGCGCTGCCTTTATCTACTATGCAGGCCTGGCTAGCAGAACGCGCTGCCTTTATCTACTATGCAGGCCTGGCTAGCAGAACGCGCTGCCTTTATCTACTATGCAGGCCTGGCTAGCAGAACGCGCTGCCTTTATCTACTATGCAGGCCTGGCTAGCAGAACGCGCTGCCTTTATCTACTATGCAGGCCTGGCTAGCAGAACAGCCTTTATCTACTATGCAGGCCTGGCTAGCAGAACGCGCTGCCTTTATCTACTATGCAGGCCTGGCTAGCAGAACAGCCTTTATCTACTATACAGGCCTGGCTAGCAGAACGCACTGCCTTTATCTACTTTGCAGGCCTGGCTAGCAGAACAGCCTTTATCTACTATACAGGCCTGACTAGCAGAACGCGCTGCCTTTATCTACTATACAGGCCTGGCTAGCAGAACAGCCTTTATCTACTATACAGGCCTGGCTAGCAGAACGCGCTGCCTTTATCTACTATGCAGACCTTTCTAGCAGAACAGCCTTTATCTACTATGCAGGCCTGGCTAGCAGAACGCGCTGCCTTTATCTACTATGCAGGCCTGGCTAGCAGAGCGCGCTGCCTTTATAGATCTACTATGCAGGCCTGGCTAGCAGAACGCGCTGCCTTTATCTACTATGCAGGCCTGGCTAGCAGAACGCGCTGCCTTTATGTACTATGCAGGCCTGGCTAGCAAAACGCGCTGCCTTTGTGTACTATGCAGGCCTGGCTAGCAGCCAGGCCTGCATAGTACACAAAGGCAGCGCGTTTTGCTAGCCAGGCCTGCATAGTACATAAAGGCAGCGCGTTCTGCTAGCCAGGCCTGCATAGTAGATAAAGGCAGCGCGTTCTGCTAGCCAGGCCTGCATAGTAGATCTATAAAGGCAGCGCGCTCTGCTAGCCAGGCCTGCATAGTAGATAAAGGCAGCGCGTTCTGCTAGCCAGGCCTGCATAGTAGATAAAGGCTGTTCTGCTAGAAAGGTCTGCATAGTAGATAAAGGCAGCGCGTTCTGCTAGCCAGGCCTGTATAGTAGATAAAGGCTGTTCTGCTAGCCAGGCCTGTATAGTAGATAAAGGCAGCGCGTTCTGCTAGTCAGGCCTGTATAGTAGATAAAGGCTGTTCTGCTAGCCAGGCCTGCAAAGTAGATAAAGGCAGTGCGTTCTGCTAGCCAGGCCTGTATAGTAGATAAAGGCTGTTCTGCTAGCCAGGCCTGCATAGTAGATAAAGGCAGCGCGTTCTGCTAGCCAGGCCTGCATAGTAGATAAAGGCTGTTCTGCTAGCCAGGCCTGCATAGTAGATAAAGGCAGCGCGTTCTGCTAGCCAGGCCTGCATAGTAGATAAAGGCAGCGCGTTCTGCTAGCCAGGCCTGCATAGTAGATAAAGGCAGCGCGTTCTGCTAGCCAGGCCTGCATAGTAGATAAAGGCAGCGCGTTCTGCTAGCCAGGCCTGCATAGTAGATAAAGGCAGCGCGTTCTGCTAGTCAGGCCTGTATAGTAGATAAAGGCAGCGCGTTCTGCTAGCCAGGCCTGCATAGTACATAAAGGCAGCGCGTTCTGCTAGCCAGGCCTGCGTAGTAGATAAAGGCTGTTCTGCTAGCCAGGCCTGTATAGTAGATAAAGGCAGCGCGTTCTGCTAGCCAGGCCTGCATAGTAGATAAAGGCAGCGCGTTCTGCTAGCCAGGCCTGTATAGTAGATAAAGGCAGCATGTTCTGCTAGCCAGGCCTGTATAGTAGATAAAGGCAGCGCGTTCTGCTAGCCAGGCCTGTATAGTAGATAAAGGCAGCATGTTCTGCTAGCCAGGCCTGTATAGTAGATAAAGGCAGCATGTTCTGCTAGCCAGGCCTGCATAGTAGATAAAGGCAGCGCGTTCTGCTAGCCAGGCCTGTATAGTAGATAAAGGCAGCGCGTTCTGCTAGCCAGGCCTGCATAGTAGATAAAGGCAGCGCGTTCTGCTAGCCAGGCCTGCATAGTAGATAAACTCAGCGCGTTCTGCTAGCCAGGCCTGCATAGTAGATAAAGGCAGCGCGTTCTGCTAGCCAGGCCTGCATAGTAGATAAAGGCAGCGCGTTCTGCTAGCCAGGCCTGCATAGTACATAAAGGCAGCGCGTTCTGCTAGCCAGGCCTGCATAGTAGATAAAGGCAGCGCGTTCTTCTAGCCAGGCCTGTATAGTAGATAAAGGCAGCGCGTTCTGCTAGCCAGGCCTGTATAGTAGATAAAGGCAGCGCGTTCTGCTAGCCAGGCCTGCATAGTAGATAAAGGCAGCGCGTTCTGCTAGCCAGGCCTGTATAGTAGATAAAGGCAGCGCGTTCTGCTAGCCAGGCCTGCATAGTAGATAAAGGCAGCGCGTTCTGCTAGCCAGGCCTGTATAGTAGATAAAGGCTGCGCGTTCTGCTAGCCAGGCCTGCATAGTAGATAAAGGCAGCGCGTTCTGCTAGCCAGGCCTGCATAGTAGATAAAGGCAGCGCGTTCTGCTAGCCAGGCCTGCATAGTAGATAAAGGCAGCGCGTTCTGCTAGCCAGGCCTGCATAGTAGATAAAGGCTGTTCTGCTAGAAAGGTCTGCATAGTAGATAAAGGCAGCGCGTTCTGCTAGCCAGGCCTGTATAGTAGATAAAGGCTGTTCTGCTAGCCAGGCCTGTATAGTAGATAAAGGCAGCGCGTTCTGCTAGTCAGGCCTGTATAGTAGATAAAGGCTGTTCTGCTAGCCAGGCCTGCAAAGTAGATAAAGGCAGCGCGTTCTGCTAGCCAGGCCTGCATAGTAGATAAAGGCTGTTCTGCTAGCCAGGCCTGTATAGTAGATAAAGGCAGCGTGTTCTGCTAGCCAGGCCTGTATAGTAGATAGAGGCAGCGCGTTCTGCTAGCCAGGCCTGTATAGTAGATAAAGGCTGTTCTGCTAGCCAGGCCTGTATAGTAGATAAAGGCAGCGCGTTCTGCTAGCCAGGCCTGTATAGTAGATAAAGGCAGCGCGTTCTGCTAGCCAGGCCTGCATAGTAGATAAAGGCTGTTCTGCTAGCCAGGCCTGTATAGTAGATAAAGGCAGCGCGTTCTGCTAGCCAGGCCTGTATAGTAGATAAAGGCAGCGCGTTCTGCTAGCCAGGCCTGTATAGTAGATAAAGGCAGCGCGTTCTGCTAGCCAGGCCTGACTCTACGAAGTTTATTTTATTGTACTGGCTGAAAGCAACATCCGAGTTCGACGCCATCAACTTGTTGTCTGTGCGCTTCCAATCCCCGAACTACATAACACCAACAGGTAAAACGTTCTCTTTCTGGTTGCAATTCCTAAACGAGTTAAAAGATGGCCGCCAACATTTCATGGATATTTCCTGGGATGAAATCCTGACCTTCCATCGAATTTCATCAGGATCCGTTGTGGACGTATCGCATTATTTTACTAAAGTATTAACTAACGAACCGGGGGTTTAAAATAACCTCCTACTCCTAGGCGGAGGTAATGGCACCGGAAGCCCTTTGGCTTGCTTTGGAGGGAGGGAGGGATGCTGGATGGATGGATGGATGGATGCATGGGTGGATGGATGGATGCTGGATGGATGGATGGATGGGTGGATGGATGGGATGGAATGGATGGATGGATGCATGGGTGGATGGATGGGTGGATGGATGGGATGGAATGGATGGATGGATGGATGCATGGGTGGATGGATGTGTGGATGGACGGATGGGCGAGCGGGAGGGCTGGCGGACGGACGGACGGACGGGCGGGCGGTCGGGCGGAGTTTCACAGCCTACCAGCTTTTGAAGGCTATGCAAGGCCATTAAGCACGAAAATCACTAGGACAGAGTAAGCGCAAATCATATCACGATGTCCCCAGCTGTTCGTCTGTTACGAAACGCGTAGGGAAATGCGGTGGGTCTATTCTGACCCCCAACACACAGGGAGACACGGTGGGTCCATTCTGACCCCCAACACACAAGGAGATGGATTGATTTGGATTGCATATCCACAGTCTGGAAATCCCACCGCAAATGATGGGTTCTCGACCGGAAACGTGAGTAAGTACGTTGTCAAGAGCATCAGCCATACCTAACTCAAGGGGGCCTTTCAGAGCGTGCTCGCCTGTAGAGGCCTGCCAGTGCTAGACGTACACCAAGTGAAGAAAGTCCCTGGCACACTGCACCTTCGTGGCTCGTTTGCCATTTGACAAATAAATGAATGAATGAAATGAATGAATGAATGAATGAATGAATGAATGAATGAATGAATGAATGAATGAATGAATGAATGAATGAATGAATGAATGAATGGAATTGCACAACCTATCAGCCTTTGTAGGCTATGTAAGCCCACTGATCAGAGCTAGTCATGTAGCGATTTTCCAAGTTATTCGCTTTTCACGAATCGCATTGGGAGTCACGGTGAGTCCATTCTTACCCACAATTCATAGGGAATGCTATCTGACGAAATAGGGGGAGCGGTTGGAATTGCAAACATCAACGGTTAAGGTACATCACCAATTCTGCCTTCCACCACTCTGTTTGGAAAGTAAGGCTCTGGAGGATAAGAATGAGAACAAAACAGACGGTAGTCCCGAAATCAGGAGCAAGATGTCCATGTCGCTTGCAAAATCATCCCATACGACTGCTTGCTTGCTGCAGATTCGCTTCCAAGTGGCTCCACACTTCACCCAAGGCCGCGATGTTATCACGCCATAGTGGTCAAAGAATTTGCATCAGTTTCAAGAGCATTTCTGCATTTAAATGTTAAACTAATATTATTGATTCGTTTTCCTCTTCTGCCTTTTAAGCAGAGTCGCAAATTGTACTCACCGTTACAAACCCTCCGCTGGAGTCTGCTGTCGCAGTGTGTAACATGGATGTATGTGACTCACAAACACTGCGGCCACTCTTAATCAGGCAGTCACAGTTTATCCTGTTACAGTGTGTACGTGACTCACAAAACTGCTGTCTCACTTGATCAGGCAATAACACTTTTTATGTTACGATGTGCAACATGGACGCACGTGACTCACAAACACTGCAGTCACACCTCATCAGGGAGTTAGAGTTTTTATAAAGTACTGATTTTTTATAGCAATTTCCCACCCATATCTTGGTCTCAAACTGCTTTGTACCACATCCTGGTCATAGGTCAAGCTGCCTGGTGGATTGTTCTGTCACACATGGTGACAAACAAGGCTGCAGACACGCACTCACAGCCACAGACATCTGCACCAGCTCCTCTCCAAAAACAGTTTTCCCATCCATGCCGGCTTTCAGCTGCACCCGAGGTTAGCGGTGTGTTTTTCCTGGCCTCACGAGTATCCAGCTTTGCTCCTGGGTGTGAGGAGGCAATTACGAGTCTGACAACTTGCCCAGGGACTCAAGTATGGGATCCCTGCAACTTCGTACTCGGCAGGCTTCAGCCGCTAGCGATAACATTTTGAGCACACTGACCGCTGAAGTGCAGTCATCAACAAAGGGAGGCGCCTC
This sequence comes from Theodoxus fluviatilis, assembly GCA_034096865.1. Classification (NCBI taxonomy): domain Eukaryota; kingdom Metazoa; phylum Mollusca; class Gastropoda; order Cycloneritida; family Neritidae; genus Theodoxus; species Theodoxus fluviatilis. Next base: position 4,454 of record JAWQFJ010020737.1, on the reverse strand, counting down.
CCAGAGGCAAAATGTGATTTTTAGAACAAGTGTGGATATTTCTGGACTTGAATAGTCGATGATTGGCTCCTTCTCTGCCATCCAGAGGCTTCCCCAACCTTGCTATCTCCTCAGGGACGGAAACCAGGTTTGACGAGATTTCGTGACGTCAGCGGTCCTAACCCGCCTGTTTCGTTCGCTTGCAAAAGCGTCACAAAACAGTTATCAGCGAGGCGCCTCCTTGCGTGTTTCTCTTCAGCAAGGATAGACCAGCCGTCTCTGGGGTTGCGCTGAAGACTTCACATCACACGTCTGCTCGCAGCCAACTCCGGTCGTGCCTCTGTCTCAAAAGTTCCGCGTCCTTGAGTTTCCGATAAAGAGGTATACTCTTTCTGGTGGCAGGTGCCGCAAGTAAGGAGGAAAACACAGAGAGAGTGGTGGTGTACAGTAGTGGCCTTATAGACCAACTCACGGGCCTCCAATCCTTAAATAAAATATGGAAGGGACTTGCGAAACGGGGTAGCATGCACTTCAACGGTGGACTCTTCAATCGGCATATCAAGACATGCAAGTAAATTTTTTAAAATGCAAAGGCATGTTATGATAATTTGATCAAGAAAATTCTGAAAACAGCTGTCCACAACTTTTTCGTCAACGATTTTACCGCAACGCAAACCTGACTGATGCCAACTGAATCAAAATTCTGGTTCTATTACAGACGGATGTTGCGACCAGTCAACCAATCAAACGCCTCCTTTCAAACTGCTTTGGCAAGCCCGCCTGGATTCGAGAGTCCTGCCACACTTTTGGCACGTTTGTTAGGCAAGTAGCTCGCCTCGATAGCTAGTCGAGAGCGAGCGAGAAGCACCTACAGCTAATGAGCGAGAAACGTAGGCAACGCCTAGCCCTCGAGATTCTACGCCTAATAAACGCGCTCCTTGTCCTCTTCGTCAAAGAGCGCAGTGATCTTACAGCAACGACAGACACGGGCGGACGATCAGGCCGCCAACATCGTAGGACTCTTCCTCCATTCCCACATCCTCGGAAGCTTCACCGCCGGATTACCGCATGCAGTTTGACAGACGACTAGGGTGGGAGATCGTTAGCTCCGTTAAGAGATTACTCCTGAAAGGTCAACGAGGCACTTACGAGTAAAACACAACCAAGGGCCATGGTAAATACAACGGTCGACTCGTAAAGCTGCGCAAACAGAACGCCCTTGAGAGAAATCTCCAGTTGTAAACACGAGGACAATCAAGATCTGCTGTAGAGTCGACCTCTCACGATGAAACTCGTATCCGGGCGTGACTGTTTTGAGAAGAAGCAGGGGAGCACACTCTCAGATGACAGAGCAATCCTCTCGGCCAAAGCAAGCCAGAGCTAATGGCGATGCAGACGCGCGACCAGTTACGTCAAAAACGCGGGAAAATAACTGTTCCATTTAGACGTTACAAAGACACACACTCTACTCGAGCATGAGATTTGTCCTAGGGTGACGGTCAGATATATTCTGGGGTAAGTGGCCGTGGATAACCCAATACTTATCGACCTGCTCCGCTTAGAGGCGAGACTTAGCGCGTTGTTTGAGGTGAAAGCACAAAAGCACCAGAACTTATCGCGTGAGGATCATATTTGTCGGTGAGACTTCATGTGTCAAATTACGTACACAACACACAGGCGGAATCACTCAATGCCGCTATCAACAGCTGCAACCCCTGGCTGCAGAACTTTCAGGGCCTGCTCCAGTAGCTCTGCCAGGGGCGGCCCCAAGCAGCCATGGAGGCTACTGGGGCATCGGGACAGGCTCGAGTTTGTTGTGTTTCTTCCGTAACAGTCCGAAGCTATACAAATCCACTGACAGGGGAAAACATGTACAGTTTCCTTGTGTGTGTGTGTATGTGTACGTACATGCGTCCCCTGTGTGTGTGTGCTTACAAGTGTCCTTAAGTGTGTGCGCGTGCGTGTGTGCGCTTGCGTTCATGCGTGTGTGCGTGTACGCACGTGGATATGCGTGTATGCGCGTGGGTGTTCGTGTGCGTGTGAATGCGCATATGCGTCTTGTGTGTGTGTGTGTGTGTGTGTGTGTGTGTGTGTGTGTGTGTGTGTGTGTGTGTGTGTGTGTGTGTGTGTGTGTGTGCGAGCGCACGCGCGTACGACCTGCTGTGATTGGGTGTGTGTTTTTGTGTGTGTATGCGAACGTGTGTATGTACGTGTGTACGTATATGCGTCTTAGTGTGTGCGTGTGTTTACGTGTTCGCATGCGCGTGAGAAAGACACAGAGAGATTGATTGATTGATTGATTAAACTTTATTTTTCAAGGGAAATACATGAATTAGGCATAACTGAATATATTACATCCAGCCCTTGATAAAACAAGAAAACAAACAAACAAATCCAATCCCATCCCCCACCACTACCCACCCACCCACCCTCTATCCTACACAAAATTCACACAATAACACAGGTTACAACCAATTCATGGTAACGAAATACCACGTTGAAAATAACCACAAAGTGAATTTAGAATAAGATGAAAGTATCTAGGATGAATGCATATAAGAAAAGTATGTAGTTTCAATTTAAATTTCTCTAAAGATTTCGCAATTTTTAGAGAATTGGATAATGTGTTCCACATAGTAGCCCCTGAATAAGAGACAGAAAGACAGATAGAGTGGCAGAGACAGAGACAGATACAGAGAGACAGAGCTGATGTTAGAGAGTTTTGGAATATGCTTTCCCTTTCCTCAACGTGCACACCTCCATGTCAGGATGACCTGTTGTAAAAATAAAACACTAAAACACCTGTCCACACGCCCATGTTGCTTTCAGCTAAAATATTTTTTAAGCAGGAGTCTCCAGGGCATCAGTTCAGTTCAGTTCAGTCTCTTAACCCTGAGATGGGTTGTTGAGGCACCAATGATGACTTTCGGACAATCTTCCTCCATCGATCTTTATCCTCTGTGGCTCGCTGTGTGAGTCAGCAAAGGTCAAGCCTGTCCACTCTTTGATGTTGTCTTCTCACCTCTTTCTCTGCCTGCCTCTCCTTCTCCCACCTGGTACGGTACCTTGCAGGATGGTCTTGGCCAGCCCACTGCCTCTTGACACGTGACCGTACCACTTCAGCTTTCTGCTTTTCACGATTGAGAGCAGGTCATCGTACTGTCCAATTGCTCTCCTGATCCTGTTGCTGACTTCCTCATTCGTGACATGGTCTTTATATGAGATGTTCAGAATCTTGCGGTAGCATCTCATTTCCAGGGCTTGTATCCGCCTCTGTAGTTCAGATGTGAGTGTCCAGGATATAATTCAAAACAAATCGGGATTTAGTGTATTGAATCGACACGCTGGCAGTGGTGCGAGGCGATTAGGCACCTTGGCTCCGTAACAGCTCGGGATGACCACTATGTTCCATCACTACTGTTCAAAGCAGGTAGTGGATGCGGGGCAACGCCAAGAATTTGTGTGGGAAGTCACGTGACACTCTGCGTGAGCTACACAGGTAGAAATGGCTGCCTTTTGAAGCAACGATTGACGAGTGGAGAAAAGGTATCGACAGCTATCCGATACCGAAAGACAAACAAGAGCGAAAGCAGGGAGGAAGTCACGAGAGGGCATGATGGGAAAACTGTGTCCTACGAGTAGGCAGGGCGGTATGGCGGCTGTCATGATCACACACAGCACGAAGGCAAACACCGCCAATGCGGGCAGAAACAGTATATCGTGTGCACGGCTGCACAAACTATTTGTCCGAATAATTCAGAATGAATTGACTATTGATCTGTTTTCCAGATGCATTCTGGATGGGTGCAGAAACTACCCCATGGAATGTATAGACGCCACACAATCACAGAGAGCACTGGACAAAGTGGTGCCATTGTGGCCTAGACAATCGTAGATGATTGCAATTGAGATCAGGTTGATGAAGGGGGCAATACCCTCATGGGTTATATTACTTTGCTCTTACACAGAGGGTACTGGACAAAGCGGTGTAATTGTGGCCTAGACAATCGTAGATGATTGCAATTGAGATCAGGTTGATGAAGGGGGCAATATCCTCATTAGACTGCAGGGCGTGGCATCATATAACGACTCCTTTCAAAGGTCCGCTCGTCCAAAATATGGACGATGTTCCCATATTATATTATGATATAAACTAAACACCATGGATTTCTGGGAAGATCCCACAGACATCACAACTTTCATTCTTGTTGGCACGTAAAGACGTTTAACCAACAGGTGCATCAATCGATGTTCACCTACATTCATGCACAATCATGCTCACATTCATACCAGACAAAGTGACAAGACAGGGTCGCAGCAATTTTTCTCGATCAACATAACTTTTCTCCCATCTCTCCCGCCCCTGGGATTGAACCACGGCACAGCGCCTCGCTGCAAAGCCCAACGCCTTAGCATGCTGGACCATCTACACCTTATATTATGATAGTACATGGTATTGGGGATTGAAAACAAAA
>JAWQFJ010020735.1:25000-27500 GCA_034096865.1 Theodoxus fluviatilis | reverse complement strand
GTCGGAAACATTCGGAACGTCGTTTAGCTTAAGATTACACCCGAATCACGCGCACCGTTAAGGTGCATGGAGTACAGTACCGCCGAGCAAGACGTTTGTCACAAAACGCAGATATATTTACGCGGCCGGATCTTAGCATAACTCCCCGGGCGTGCCAAGTCAGTCAACGGTCGCGTTTTATAAAACCAGACTACAAACAGACTACAGGGAGGTGACTCCCATATTATTTCCGGCAGGGGAGACGGCTTTACACGGGGAAAAACTTTTTTGAACGCTACATCATGTGTTAAACTACACAAATGCACCAAAACCTCGTAAAGCAACTAATGCGTCGTTTGTCGGAATATATTCCATGCGAAGAACAGGTGCAGGAGCGGTAAATTGCATAAAGCACGTCCCTCGCAGATAACTCTGCGATGACTTCCGGTTACTGTTTTGGCCAGGTTACTGTTTTGGCCGCTACACAGCTTCCTCAGTGGATAGCACGAACCCTATTATCTGCTGTGACTGTTGCTTGTTTTCCCGGTCGCCCTTGAATAATGACTGGTTACAGTCTTGATTAACAGTCACTTTTGACGAGTCATTGTGAAATATTTGCAACAGGCCCGATGGCTACGCAATGAATGCTCTCTCTCTCTCTCTCTCTCTCTCTCTCTCTCTCTCTCTCTCTCTCTCTCTCTCTCTCTCTCTCTCACTCACTCTCCCTCTCCTCTCTCTCCCTCCCTCCCTCCCTCCCACTGTGTGTGCATTCTTAAATGAAGGGGGCACTATTTTAGTTCATGTCACAACTTTTATTCATTACAGAAATGATGCACTGATTAATGGGTCATAATAAAAAAGAAAAGACTCATTAGCAAATGATGCTACAGCGACGAAGACCAACGTGTCAGTTTTCCACACCGAGATGGACTTCAATCCCACTTCACATCAGCCACACCACCACACGACGTGAGGTGACTCGATTGTTGCGATATTGTCTGACGGCAGCATGATTGATAGATTTATTAATTCGCGTACGGGAGATTACATCTTAAATATGTTATGTTCATTGAAAAATCACAGAAAGCACCAGAGGGGAAAGGTTTCAAAGTAGTTTTAATAAGATTGGCAAAATATAGAAAGTCATTCACAATTAGCGAATAGGGGATTTAAAACGTTGACAGTGCTATTAAAAACCCCAACTATAGTTCAAATAACTGGGCAGTCTGGAAACAAAATAAAGACTACATCAAAGGCAAAATGTATGCAGCAAAATATCGTTGAAACAGCGACACATTGTTTACATATCTACTTGCCACAGAATAATATGAAAAAGCATATACTCGTACATATACGGACATTGGACTGACAGACACACGAGAGGACAGACAAGAAGACATTTATTCGGTTGCCCTACAAACACCCAGACAGAGAAACATTATATACAACAAACCTCTGCAAAGTTTACTTTCTTAAGAACAGAAATATGCCACGTACAGATGTTAAACTAAGTCCAAAGCTAAATGTGACAAAGACTAAAACACATCCAGTGTAAACTGTGAAATAGTTGTAAACCTGAATGTCAGTAGGCCTATAACACGCACAAAGACGCACACACACACGCGCGTACGCGCGCACACACACGCACACACACACACACACACACACACACACACACACACACACACACACACACACACACACACACGAGCAGAACAAAAGATTAAACGACAAACAGGGCTAATTTAGAGACGAACAGCTTTTTAAAAACAGAAGCAAATACAAGTCCAATGCGAAAGAGAAATGTCACAGGGGAAAAAATGTATCTTTTGATCGAAGTATTCCAAAGCTTTTTGTTATAGAGACAAATACATGTCAAAAACAAAGTGTAATTGCAAAGCTAAGTTCGCATGGCCAAGATTGCATGGAGCGATCAAACAACTCCAAATCTATTTGTTATATGGCCAATACAAATCGATAGAATAATTGCAAATGTAAGTGTCACAGGAACTTGCATACGTCTAACGATCAAACTACTCGATAGCTATTTGTTACATAAATATGTGAGTCCTATTCAAAACTGTAGAATAACTTCAAAACTAGCAATCGTATAACAAATTATGTGCAATGATCATATACTTCTGGGACAGGCAATGTCCAACAGCTTCAAATCTCGAAACAAACATCAACACCTCAACATTTCGGAAAATCGACAAACAGAAAATTAATTGTAATGATATAAATTCTACATTTTCTGAAAAGAAACATAAAAATGTCACGTTACTGATTCCAATAACAGCATAATTCAGGGGCGGAGTAACTTTTCTGTGAAAACTCACTCCCTAAAGACACATCAATATTGGTAAGCGCAAACAGCATACACGCATAATTAGTATTCAAGTATCAACACAATATATACGGAACTATCATTCACAAGAAACATCGCATACATGCAAATTCCCCAATCTCCCCCAAAAGCGCTTAAAACCCTCTGGGAAATAAAGAAGACAGAGAAACATGG
>JAWQFJ010020735.1:10000-17500 GCA_034096865.1 Theodoxus fluviatilis | reverse complement strand
TACTTACACCACACACCTCACTACTTATACCACACACCTCACTATTCATACCATACACCTCACTAATTACATCATACACCTCACTACTTACATCACACACCTCACTACTTATACCACATACCTCACTACTTATACAACACACCTCACTACTTACACCACACACCTCACTACTTATACCACAGACCTCACTACTTACACCACACACCTCACTACTTACACCACACACCACACTACTTACACACCCCTCACTACTAACACCACACACCTCACTGCTTACACCACACACACACCTAAGTACTTACACCACACACCTCAGTACTTATACCACACACCTCACTACTTATACCACACACCTCACTACTTATACCACATACCACACTACTTACACCACACACCTCACTACTTACATCACACACCTCACAACTTACACACGCCTCACTACTTACACCACACACGTCACTGCTTACATCACACACCCACCTCACGTACACCACACACCTTACTACTTATACCACACACCTCACTACTTACACCACACACCTTACTACTTACACTACATACCTCACTACTTACACCACACGCCTCACTACTTATACCACACACCTCACTACTTACACCACATACCTCACTATTTATACCACACACCTCACTACTTACACCACACACCTCACTACTTATACCACACACCTCACTACTTATACCACACACCTCGCTACACACACCTCAATACACACACCTCACTAGTTACGCCACACCCCTCACTACTTACACCGCACGCCTCAGTACAAACACCACACACCTCACTACTTACATCACACGCCTCAGTACAAACACCACACACCTCCCTACTTACACCACACACCTCCCTACTTACACCACACACCTCACTACTTACACACACCTCACTACTTACAACTCACACCTCAGTATTTACACCACACGCCTCAGTACAAACACCACACACCTCAGTACTTACACCACACACCTCCCTACATACACCACACAACTCATACTTACACCACACATCTCACTACTTACACTACACACCTCAGTACAAACACTGCACACCCCACTACTTACACCACACACCTCCCTACGTACACCACACAACTCATACTTACACCACACACCTCCCTACGTACACCACACAACTCATACTTACACCACACACCTCCCTACGTACACCACACAACTCATACTTACACCACACATCTCCCTACGTACACCACACACCTCCCTACGTACACCACACAACTCATACTTACACCACACACCTCACTACTTACTCTACACACCTCCGTACACACACCGCACACCTCCCTACTTACACCACACACCTCCCTACGTAGACAACACAACTCATACTTACACCACACACCTCCCTACGTACACCACACATCTCGATACTTACACCACACACTTCACTGCTTTATTACTTACGTGCCACAATCTGATCTCCGATTCTGATCTTCAAAAGCGTCGTGGATTCTAAATATTAAGACAAAGAAAACTGCAGTAGAGTCAGCATAAACATTTATTAATTGCAGTAGAATATGTCTCGCAGTTCTTTCTCATTTTCCCATTACCAACATTTCTGGTCTATTTTTCGCATTCAGCCCAACACCACTTTTTCTCTCCAGGCTTTCTTCCACACATACAACATCCCCCCAAAGACCCTCTACAATAAGATGATTCATCCGGCACTCGGCCTATATAAAACATGATGACGGAGCCGACCGAGACGCCCCAAGCGGAACCCGTGACGCTCGAGTCAAGGAAGACAACTTCCACATACCGCGTGAGCGATGCATGTTGGCAATTAAGCGCTCTTTGCCACTCGTGAACACCAACATCAATTGAGGGACAGGAAAAATTTTTCACACTAAGCGGAATGTCACATTAAGAGGGTTGATTTCAGTCATACAATGAACTGAAGGGAAATTAAAAGGTTGTGGCTATTTCAGACACTGACTATAGAGCGAGCGCACTGCTTAATATTACATTACTCGTTCGTCGTACCTCGAGCTTTTTCTGAACTCATCTTGGACAATTTTTATGCGAGATTTTAAATCAGACAAACATGAAAACCTTACTCCAACTAACTTTCAAAGAAGCCATTCCCGAATAATGAGGAAGTAAACACAGTATCTGTAGGCCTACTTTTGCTGGCCGAGCCGCTCGATGCGATAGTAGCGAGATAGAAGGATTTACTGAGTACGGTCATGGCTCATGCCGTGTAATTTTATGTTTATTACTATAGAATTGCATAGATCTACTGTAGTAGGGAAACACAAACAGATATTGTAAGCAAAAAAAATGCAGATTTCATGATTTCCGTATTGCTTGCGGTGAAAATAACTTGCCGTGTAAACAGCCTGCATGGTCACTAGATACACATTCACGTGCAAATAGCCTGGGCACTAGATACACGGTCACGTGCAAATAGACAACCAAATTAAAAACTGTTCACAATAACAGGAAAACCACAATAACAGAGTTCACTATAAGTGGACTCCACTGTATCAACAAATTTAATAGAAAACTACATAACTAGTTTTCAACTTCAATAATGCTCATCCCCACAAAGCGAGTTGCCATGTGTCAACTGTCATGTTTGTAAAACCTACGTGCTTGCATTTTATTATGCTAGCTTTCCGGCATAGTGTTTGTAAGTTTTGTTTATCTTTATGACCTTTTTTTTCATTCCTGCTATGATCGGTTGCGTTTATTCATTGCGATGAAATGTTTTGGCCACTATTATTCACTATAATAAATTCCACATGCATCATTAATTTAATACTCATCAACATTTTCGCAAACAAAAATTGTATGAATTCAGTTGCCAAAACTCTTCAACTCTGATTCAGAATCACTCAATTGTGATCAAGCCTCAAGGCGATATTTATCATCTAACGTGAATCATTCATTATCAAGACTGCTGATTTGCTGAGGTGCTGACGTGACTAAATCAGCAGATTTTCGAAAACAAATATCGGCACACCTACAAAAGCAAAAGCCACAAGCTTCCTCCACCAGTTCAGCAGATTTAGATTACACTTCAAGTTCTGTATTTTATTGCGCTTAGCTCAAAACACATTTATATAATCATTACTTACCTCTCTTTATTTTTCCACGGAAAACGAAAAAACGACTTCTGTGGACACGCATAGCGCGAGTTAACACAGTTAATCGCACTGCAATGGTCACCGCCTTGCCTTGATTTCTTCTTCGTGGTCGACATTTTTGACCGGCTAATCACGACTACGACTTCTGTGGACACGCATAGCGCGAGTTAACACAGTTAATCGCACTGCAATGGTCACCGCCTTGCCTTGATTTCTTCTTCGTGGTCGACACTTTTTACCGGCTAAGCACGGTTACCGCTTGGTGGCGCGCGTGATCCTAATTTCGCCGGAAGTGACCGGATGAATCATCTTATTGTAGAGGGTCTTTGATCCCCCTTCATTCTAGTCTCAAACTGTGAGAGGAAATATCAATACAAAGTCAATGACATCTTCGTAGGAATGACAGAGTTTTCAGTGCGCAGAACAGATGTAACCTGTCACGAATGAGTTATCACTAAAGGCATCCTCACACATGACAAGATTTCTGGCAAAACTGCATATACCACAGCAAAGTTTGCGGTCGCAAGTTGCAAACATAGTTTTGTGCCTTCTCAAACGCGGCAAGCTTTCTGGCAAACCTCCACTTGCCATTGCAAATATCGCCCTCGTAGATTGCAAAACAGTTTTCTGTCGAATAGCCGAGGAGTAGAACACGTTTGTTTGGAAGGGGAAGGGGGGGGGGGGGGGGGGGGGAGGGAGGAGGGGAGGGGAAAAGGAGGGGGGAGAGGGACTGACAAAATTTCCATGAACAGCCAATCAGATGGGTTCTTGTTTGTTACGTAGCGGTAGAAATTTTCATCTAAATCCCTCTATAGCGGCCCAGCTCCAATTTGAATCTTCTATGGCTTGTGCCAGTTCATCTATCAGTTGCAGGATGTCCTGACGCCTAAATATGAACTTCTAGTATAGTTCTCCATCACTGTATCTTTCGAATCGGTGCCGTCAAGTGCCCCAAACACGTTATCACTGTTAGTTTTGCTTTGACCTTGATCGAAAAAAAATCGTCGCAGTTTGAGAGTAGAAGGACTAGCGATGGCAGTGCTAATTAGGGACCTGAGATGCGATTTTACACATCATCTTTTTATGTTTGTGGGGAGTTGGTTGGTTGAGAAGTTCATAAATCGAAAGGGATACCACTCAAATACGAGTATCACATTGGTACAGAAAAAGTTGTAAATACATCTATCAACACATTACATCCAGCACTGTAGCGTGCAAAAAATTCGACCGTGGAAAAAAAGTCGACGGAAGTATTCAGTCACCTCCCTTGTTGCTATTTATATAGGCTCCGCTAACGCACGTGTTTTCGTGGGAAATTTCTCACGACAAGCCACGGATCTGCTGCTGTATGAGCTATTTTTGAAGGTGGTTAGTTTTTTTTCCCATTTTGCAAAAATTACGGAGCGTGTAAAAAATTCGCCCGTGCAAAAGAGACGGCGAAGTCGCAAGAAATTTACCCCCTTTGTTGCTATTTGCCATAGACTCCGCTGGTCGTATGCTTTTCGTGGGAAATCTCTCCCGACAAAGCGATGGATTTGCTGCTGCACGAGTTATTTTTGCAGGGGGGTTGTTTTTATTTATCCTGTATATCACAGTTGCACGACATGGTACTGAGATTTCGCACAAAAACACGTGCAATCAGCGGAGTCTACTAATTTGTCAAATAGCAACAAAGAAGGTACATCACTGACGACTTCCGCCGCCTCTATTTGCAGGGGCGATTTTTTTGCACGCTGCATATAATTTGCGATAGCGGAGGGAGGTAACTATCTGGACTTCTGTCGACTTTTTTTTGTGCACGCTACAAACACCTGTAGTCTGGTGGTAAAGTTGGCACCTGTCATGAAGGTGTCCAGGGTTAATTTTCCAGCAGATGTGGTTTTCATTTATCTATATTTTTTGTTCCCAAGTTCTTGTTTAGTTGTATTGCCGCAGATAATTTCGGCCTCCCTTTGTACATATCACCCTTCCCGTTCTCTCCGCTCATCAAGTGAAAAGCTTCTGAATATTCCAAAGCGTAGTACCAAGTCTTTCGGAGAGCGTAGTTTCAGTTTCATTGCCCCTAGTGTCTGGGATTCCCTGCCGGCTGGCCTACGTGATGCACCAACTATGTCCATTTTTAAATCTCAGTTAAAAACCCATATGTTTCGTCTTGCTTTTATGTAACCTCCTAGTCTTTTTTTCAAGTCCTGGTATGATAGTCGTACGAGTGTTGTGCTATGTAGTAAGACTGACGAGTAACTGCGTGTAAATGTGGCTATGCCCGCGCATTGAGTTCTTGCAAGAAATGCGCGTTATAAATGCTATTTTTTTAATTATTATTATTATTATTATTATTATTATTATTATTATTATTATTATTATTATTATTATTATTATTATTATTATTATTATAAAGAAACTTTGCTGTCCTTGAATATATATAAAAATTGATGGCACGATTGTACATTACCCCTTTTTTCCGTGCAGAAAGATGTGTGAATGTTACTGTAAAAATCAAAACAGTTCTGCAAACACGTGTATGCAGAAAGCAATGTGCACTTTCTAGGAGTCAAGTTATCCCTGACTTACCCACACGGCCCATTTCCGTCAGCAGTGCCTGCAGCTCTGCCATCTTCCCTGCGGACACCTGCAAAAAGTAAGCCGTGACGTCATCTCTGAGGCTTTACTGGGACAGAGATCCCTCCGCCACAACGAGGTCAGAGGTCAAGCCAACCAGGATGCACTGAATAAAGCAGTCACCAAAAGCAAAGAAGCTTCTCACTTTGTCTGGATTTCAATTGCAAATGGCCAGACTTGCACAGCAACGCACAGAAGATGGAAAAAAGAAATCTTGTGTGATATCGCATTTTGGGTAAATGTTAGAAGACACTTCCTTCATTCACATATATTTTAAGAGGAAATCTGGAGAGAAAAGTTCATCAGCAGATTTAGCCTACTTCTAAAGTAAAGGCTGTATACAGGATGAGTTGAATTCCTAATGAAATGGGCTCCAGCTCCCAGGCTATACTAATCAAGGTAATGATGTAACAGTTGGACAGTTTCGTACATATTCACTCACAATAAAGCTTCTTTTGATTGTAGTGTGCTGCTTTTAGTGAGAGCAACTTAAATTATGAGTGCAATCAATGCATCATCCTCGAATCCATAAATCTCATCTCCAATATCTACACAACCGAGTGGTCTGCATCCATCAACATCTTAGAAGACAAAACGCTATTGAAGCGAAATCTAAGTAAATGCAGGGTTCACTTTTAAAATGTAAAGAGGACATCCCACAGTGCCGGTATTTCAAATGACTTCTCTCTTCAATTACTAGTAACTGTCACAAAGGATAAATCATCGTTCCTTTTCTAAGGTCTCCAACACTGTTAGGCGACTTCCCCCCGTGGGTTGGGGGTGAAAATAGACTCACCGCCCGTCTGTACGCGATTCGTAAGAGGCGAATAAATAGGAACATAGGGACTTGATTTGCGCTTACTCTAAACTATTCTGGTGATTTTAGTGCTTCATGGCCTTACATAGCCTACAAAAGCTGATAGGCCGTAAAATTCACCCTTCCTTTCTTCCTTCCTTCCTGTTAGGCGACTGAAAAATTGGCTCAACCTTAGACAAACTCAGAATTCTTACAATAACTAACAACATGCTAACGCTTGCCTTGTACTCTGGAGCAGGCAGGACATGAGCAGTGGTCTTCTTTCTCAGCTCTTGGATATTTTTCTTCAGCTGTGGGGGCTGGCAAAACACCTGGGAGGCAAGACTCAGGGCCACACATCGTCTCCCATACTGGGCAGCAGTCTGGGCTGCAGCCTGTAAAGATCTAAATGTTGATGCTTGATCTCCCAGCTGAAGTTTATCCACCTTGGCTTGCGCTCTCAGTTCACTGATGGCTTCTTCCTGTCTGGCTATGGCACTCTTGATGACCTCAGCAAGCAATCCTTCCACCTGAACGCAAAAAGCACACATAGTTGATATGACACACAAAATACAAACGTCAGTGAGTGTTTATGAAAGTACAGACCAAAATCTTAAAATCTTACCCCTTCAACTGTGTACCAAAGCCAGGACATTCCAAAGACTTCCTTCCCGGAGAGGAGTAATGTACTATAGTATTCAGGGCTCCTGACCTCAGTGGGACGTGTGAGGATCAATCCTGGACTGAGACTGCCCTTAAATCGGCACTGCTCAGTACACCAGAATGTCTTCGGCACAATGAGATAAACAATATAATTGCGATCCTGCTGCTGCACCTACTCCTGCTCTTCCATTCCCTCCTCCTACTGCTTCCGCCTCACATCCTGCTCCTGCTCTTCCTCCTCTCTCTGCTCCTCCCTTTTTTCATGCTCCTCCTCCTTTTGCTCTTCATGCGCCTTCT
>JAWQFJ010020735.1:0-5000 GCA_034096865.1 Theodoxus fluviatilis | reverse complement strand
ATTGTCTCTCTCTCTGTCTGTCTTTGTCTTTCTTTGTCTGTCTTTCTCCCTGATTAAACGAGACAACACACATAATGATACTCATTACACTAAACACAATCTCAAAATCTTTCGAACTTACTACATTGTCTATGATAATGATAGCAAACACGCAGTGTTTAGGTTATACATTGTAATGTGTTCAGTAAATACGTGACGGCACTTTCGGTAAATACATCCTATCGAGGGTTGGGGGTAAGAACTGACCCACCACATCTCCCTGTGACTTGGGGGTAAGAACTGACCCACCACATCTCCCTGTGAGTTGAGGGTAAGAAAGGACCCACCACATATCCCTGTGAGTTGAGGGTAAGAAAGGACCCACCACATATCCCTGTGAGTTGAGGGTAAGAAAGGACCCACCACATATCCCTGTGAGTTGAGGGTAAGAAAGGACCCACCACATATCCCTGTGAGTTGGGGGTAAGAACTGACCACCACATATCCCTGTGACTTGGGGGTAAGAACTGACCACCACATATCCCTGTGACTTGGGGGTAAGAACTGACCACCACATATCCCTGTGACTTGGGGGTAAGAACTGACCCACCACATCTCCCTGTGAGTTGGGGGTAAGAACTGACCACCACAAATCCCTGAGTTGGGGGTAAGAACTGACCCACCGCGTTTCCTTTCGCGATTTGTAGACGGAGAATGACCTCGACAATCATGAACTTAGTTACTATCGTTTTAACCAGCTCTATTTTTCGCAGTCAACTGCCTAAGATATGCTAATGAGGCAGCTAGGCCACACCTCCATTCATCCATCATTTGTAAACACAACAGTGCAAGACACACAATTTGAAGTACAGAATGTTTCTGGCAAATTCAACACTACTGCGGCACCGTGTCTCAGCACATCAGACAAGGCCGTTGAAATGAACAGCTCGTAAAAGGTAGGCTAATCAATCACACAACAGTGTCCAAAATACAGTACGCATGTACAATTAAAAAAGCGCAGTGTTCGATTATTGGTATGTGATTGTAAGAGTATGTTATAGAAACGCACCACAGTGTGCATCTTAGATATGCTGTGGTGCTGGTGGTTTACACATAAATTACGATATGTCCCGTAACCATAGCACACTGAGTATGGTAACCACAACACCGAGTTCAGGACAAGCAGTGCGATTAGAGCGCGCTCGGAAAACACAACAGCGCGTGCTGGGTGAAATTTGCACACAGGGGGCAGGGGTTACAGCAGAGTGGGACCAGGCTCACTCCAACAAGGGCAGGTCTCTCTATTGGGAGTGGCTAACGTCCCATGGTGATGAGGCATACGTGGCACTACGTAAATACTGTGCATCCATTTCCTTGTCAGCTCTTGTCTACCTGGCACCAGTAACCGGGCCCTGCAGCCTTCAGAGACTGCCATTCTCACTCCAATACACTGGTCACACTCCCATACAAAAACTGACCTCAAGGCTGGTCAGATGCCACTCACAGAAGTACTTTGATCCCCACTGGGTCGACACTGTCCTTCAGACAAGATGGCAGGCAAACTCTTCCCTACTTTCATTACTGTCATGATAATTGGAATAACTCTCGCTGGCAGACGATGCTTAAGGCTAAGACGAGTGGCCTCCCTTGAAAAAATGCCACGTCGTCTGCTACTGGACAGCAGTGATGTTTGCTCCCAGCAAAGATTATAGGTTACACATAATATTTGCTCCCAGGGAGGAGAGCGCACAGCAGTGGGACCAGGCTTGCGAGGACCGCCTACTGGATAGGCCTTCGCCCACGCATGCACACTTGCATGTACGCAAGGACCCATTCTCTCACTTATACTCTTGTGCACATACATGGATGCATGCACACAAACTCGCACAACCCAAGCACACGCACGCACACACACACGCACACACACACACACACACACGCACGCACACACGCACGCACGCACGCACAAATACACACACAAACACACAAGCACACTCACATATTCGACCATTATTTTCATCTTTGTTCCCACTCACAGTTATGCCCAACCATGTCACGAGTCAGCTGGACGTCGGTTCTCAGCATTGGGACTCTGGCATTCATTCGACATCCCTACGAGTCTTCCCCCTTGTCACAAAAAGACAGGTTAAGATGCTCTGCTACTGCCCAATCAAAAGTGAAGTAAGACCAAACTACGTCAGCAATGGTTTTTGACTCATGACTGCCCCATGGCAAGGTCACTGCATTGTCATAAAAGCCATCAGCTCATTGATCACGGCGCTCATAGCAACACCCCCCTATTCCCCACCACCACCACCCCCCCCAAAAAAAAATAAAATAAAAAAAAATAAAAAAAAATAGGAAAAAGAGAAATCTTTGCTGTTGAAAGAGAAATGCAACACACTAACTGCATGTAAACACTGTGGCTTTTTCCAACCACTTTACTCTGCACTCTTTTCCAGTAGACTCAAACTCTGATGTGTAATAAAAATTATCACAAACCAAGGAATGCAGCAAATGTGCACATTTCTTCCCATCTTTCTCCTTCAACATGACCAAGAAGATTTTACAGAGCAAAGACGAACAAAACGAAATCCAGGCAACCCGAGGTAGTGTACAATGCAGCAACACCACTCAGTATTGTAAACATGATGGAAGGCCGACGAAGCTCCTTTGACGATTTTCTGGTGTGTGCTTTTTGGCACGTCATTGACGTTGAACCAACACTCTTACATTGACACAGAGGGGAAGGTGCATCATAGATCTTCACCTTATACATTCATACTCACTCAAGCACACGCAGGATTACAAACATAGTATTTTCACAGGGCAGCAGCCGATTGGGAAATGGCAAGAAATAATCCAGATTTTTTTCCATTCCAGGGATTGAACGTCGGCACTGCACCTCGCACACAATCAAACGCCAAAGCTTGCTCGGATAAATCCACCTGTCAAAAGACACAGGTTATAACTTTCAGTATCAGTGATCTCAAGATAAACAGGCAATGCAGTCATCATGCATCTGCTGCTGGATATGCAATGTCCGTTTTGCCCTTTTGCTGACAGTGAAGAAAACTTTCTGTTAAACTATGCAATATAACAATCTCTCTTCCAATTCCTTTAGACGTTAATGAGTTCAACCACTATTAAATGCATGGATTTACAAATCTGGCAAAGTGTGAGCAGTGGGAAAAGTGGGCACACCTAGGACAGCTAGTCAAGGCGGCTGATTTTCATTGCTGTACATGTCGCCTCCCCTTTAGCTTCACCATCAAATCATTGCATAACACATGCAAATGGTTGTAGACTTACATAGCAACTGTAACTTAAGTAAGAAGTGGGAGATCTCACAAACTACAACATCCTCCAACACAGTCATCCGATCAATGCCCACACAAATAAAGGTACAAGAAAAGAGAGCAAACTTTCAGACTCCATTAATCCACACCAGTAGCTCGTTCTTGGCTGTCTTGTAGTCCAGTGGAGTGGTCAACCTGACCCTAACAAACATCACTGTGTGCAGAGCATTGGCTTTCACCACCAAACACCAGTTCAGATGCCCCAGTCATAGTCATACGCTTTCGTGCATACGTGTCATGACACACAATCCGCACAGACAGTCTCACACTTGTCTGGGGAAAACAAGTGCAAGCTTCTGTTCTCAAACTGCATGTCCATTTGTCCAGGAGAATGGTCAAGGTGGACAAAAATGCTGTCACTACATACAGGTGATGACAAACTTCCGTCAAACATATAATGTCACATTCATGGATCCAACCTTTTCTGATGATGTTCACATAGTGTGAGTTTTACACAATGACATCATATCAGTAGACAACCGAGCAGTCCTAGGAGGCTGTGCATGTCATAAAAACAATCAGGGATTCAACGTTCACACAAACCACACCACACAGCCTCGCAGAAAAGAATAAGTTTAAGGCCAAGATTAACATGTGGATTTCATCTGTTCACGTGCCCATCAAACAAGGCTAAGCAACGAAATGTATCCACATGAAGTACGTCATTTAAAATGGAAATCATAACATATTTTTGGAGGACATGCTATAGAGGTGGACCAGATGACTCTCAAGTATGAGAAAAGACCACAAGGTGTCTGTCTGAAGCAAAGAATACTGTAGAAAAAGGAGGCCATATATCACTCATAGTTGTTTGTAGTCCCCATGCCCCAAATTTTTCATTTTGTAATTGAACAACAATTTGACTCCCATCAACAATTCTAGCCTTTTAAAGAGTTTCCAACCATCTTCATTTCTTCCGCTCATTCTACATGTTTGTTTGCAGGTTCTTTCTGACCTGCTCTGAACTGCCTAATTGTGGGGACTTCGATGCAATCCTAAATTACCTTGGTCAAGTGGGCAGCATTTACACACCTCAATTATTGACTGCCTTTCACAGCTCTGTACTGACACTGGGGACACTGACATTTCCTTTAAACTTCGTGAACAGTGTCTATGTGTGTTTGCTTGCAGCCTTTTTTACCAGCTCCATATCAACAATGGGGACACGGCTACTTCCTCAAATTTTCATGAGTGATATTCACGCGTGTGTGCCGCTGGTCTTGCTCACCAGCGGCGCACTGACAACGGGGACACTACTGCTTCCTCAAACGTTAATGAGTAGCTTTAATATGTGTTTGGAGGTTGCCTTTCAGTCCTGCTCTGTACTGACAGTGGGGACTTAGGTACTTCTTCAAACCTTCATGGAGAGTGCATGTCTATGTTTGTTTGCAAGTAGCCTTTCTGCCCAGCCATTTACTTACAACGGGGACATTAGTACTTCCTTAACGTTAAACATTCATGTGTCTTTGCAGGCGTCTTAGTTTCTTACCAGCTCTGTACTGACAATAGGGACATGAATATTTCTTAAAATCTTCGTGGACAGTGCCTATGTTTGTTTGCAGGTGGCCTCTCAGACGGGCTACGGATATAGTCGGAACAGGCGAACAGCCTTCACTGCTGTGTAGACCGCAGGGCGTGCCTTCGGATAACAACTCCTTCCAC
>JAWQFJ010020732.1:7500-12742 GCA_034096865.1 Theodoxus fluviatilis | reverse complement strand
CATCGTCATCATCATCTTATTGTTGTTGTCGTTGTTGTCGTTGTTATTAATATCATTATTATCATTATTAATTTCTGCAAAATGTAGAATCAGTCAGCTCCAAAAGATCCATACCACTGACGATGTAAAGGCTGACACTTAAACTCTACCTTGTGACTGATCCATGTGCGCGCGCGCACAGAGGGAGGCACAGAGTCAGACACGTAGACGGAAAGAGGAACGGACGAATGGACAGATAGATGGACAGAGAGACATTCAAATAGCTAGACCGTCCCTCTCACCAAACTACAACCTCAAATGTGTGCGGTAATGCTTTTTGTATTTGAGACATGTGGAGTGAAGTGGACGCACGTACCACCTTTTCGGTCATCTTGGATCTGAATGACATTGGCAGGTAGAGGTCTTCCTGCGTCGCTGAGCCGCCATGTCTGGAGAGGACGTGACGCTGGTGTTCCTGCTGTGCTGCCTTTTGTGGAATCCTGCCAGATGCGCCACGACGCTCAGCATCCCTGACGACAGTGAGTTCAAAGCGTGCCACAGTTGCTTTAATCTAAATTTTAATAATCTTCATTGCGTTCACAGTTACACCAATTTCACAGCTGCACTATGGGCGTAAAATGCAATATTATTATATATTTTGCTTACTTTTTTCTCTAAACGAACCTGTGCGTTATCAGTTTAGTATGAATTTGCTATCAAACTTTTTTTCTGCACATTTGCAAACATTTCTCCCCCGAGGTGAAGATGGAATTGAGTTGCAAAGACAGATGTAAACATTGACCAACTGATAGTCTTGTGGTAGAGTATGCACGTGTTCCTGTGGAACCAAAGATCGTAGATAGGACCCTTGAGACTTGCACTGCAGGAACTATCAAGAAATCAGTGGCAAAAATGGGTGGAAACCGAATCCTTAGTAAGTTGTAGGCACTTGTTAAATTTCATTGTTCGCATGTCATGAGCGATGGTTTGATCTTCTGTATAGTGTACTGAAAATGATTATGAGAACTCACACATACAGTGCAGCAATATGACAGAAATCGGACTGTCAGTTTGGACTTCTGAAGACAATGTCAACTCAGTCCTGTGTTCGCCCATTGTTGCCGTTGTCAGGAAACATTTTGGACTTCTTCGAACAAGAGTCCACCAAAAGTAACCAATTAGAATAAAAGTGTCCTGACAGAGGACACCAAAACTGAGTCTTGGCCAGACATAATAATGCCGAGCACGCGGCCTGAATTTCATGTCGCGGCACCAAATGTGTCTCGACACTGAGTGCGCGTTGTGCGCAGCGGTGTCCTCTCGTTAAGCACCGGCTTTACCAGCGCTACTCGCTCTCAAATAAAAGACTGGATGAGGATTGGGTATTGGAAGGATTAGGTCATCTACAAGGCTGTACTCACATGTAGGTAATTCTGTGCTTGAAGAGATGTCTCTTTCTATCACAGGTCACAATAGAGGGGCATTTCACTTCCGAGCACGCCCTTGTCTCATCATGCGTCAGTGGGCAGAGAAACACACGCTTCGTATCGTAAACACTTTCCCCGAGGCTTTACCATGTGCCCGCTTCAAATTCCAAATCTTCAAGAAAAATGCCAACACTTCTGTTTGAAATGAAATGTGTAAGTGCTGTGGATCAAATTTAAATCAAATCTCAATCAAAAGTTTAAAACATCTTTCGAGGAGAGCAGTTTCACTGGTGTGGACGTGCTGTACACGGTGCTAAAACATATCGAATATCCTTGCATTTGGCCTTCACACATCCGCGAGCACAGACGAAGACGGAGACAGACATAGTGGTTTCGAAAAGTTGTGGGGATGGGCTATGGCGTTAGTTCCGCGCCGCCCATTGTACTTCAAATTAGGCACAGCTGCTTTCGTCAGTCCAGAATAAACAAAGGGACGAAAGTAGGGCACAAAAATAATAAAACATTCACGTTTTTATGGATATTTTATATTTATTCTTTCACAGGGGGGTTGCGGGTGGGGGAGGTGGAAACGAGACACAAATGACGTGATGACGGCTGGGCATTAACCTAAGGCGCGATGTCGATGTAACGTACGTTAAAAGTCACTAAAAACCTACTATCTTTTCACATCTTTAAAGATATGTAGATTCACCCGATTTCTTGCTGTGCGTTTCATTTCTTCTTTTAAAAAACTATCGACATGAAATGTGCATGATTGCAATATCCACAATCCTAAAATGATTCGACCGGCTTGCTGACAATACTCCAAGCAACTCGAAAGCTTTGTCTTCAGAGTTACCACTTCGGATAATTAGTCAGTCGTAGCAGTACTCACTACGATCTGGAATAAATCTGTAAGAAACCACATAGCATTATAAGGTTACGGTCAAGTGTACAGACTCGCAACACAACGTTTTTTCCACATCTTGTATACCTGTTGGGTGGTGCTGATGAAGACAGTCATGAAGGTACTGATGTTTATTTAACCCTCGAAGTCTGCTCAACCGGTCATACATACGTCTTCAACGATGTAAGAGTTTGACGAAGCAATGCAAGACGGTCATCATCCCGTTGAGCAAGTGCTTAGTTACCCAAACACACTGGTGTTGATGTCTCTCTTGTGGGGTTGATATTTTCATCCTTTTCCTTTTGCGGACCGTTGCTGGCTGTGGATGACCTAGATCACCCAAGTGGTGTGGCCTCTTTTCAGACTCGGAACTGCTGGGATTGCGATACTACTTGTACGTGACGGAGAACAAGGGCTGGAACCAGGCCCAAGAGGTCTGCAGGAATCAGTTCCAGGGCTTTCTGGCCACCGTGAACTCACAGACTGTTCTCAGTCTCTTCGACAGTTACATGCGTAAGGAGTGGTCAAGGTGAGTATCCACTCGTTTTCACTCAGATGTAATCCTTGACACTTTCTCAATCCTCCATCCTTTCAGTCCTTCTTCTCTCCATTGGTGCGTCCATCCCGTCCGTCTAATAAGCTGGGTATCCATTTATCAACGCATCCATCCATCTATTCGTTCATCCATCCATCATCTGTTTGTCCATCCATGCATATATGTATCCATCCATGCATCTACTCACGCATCCATCATCAATCCTTCATGCGTCCATCCATACAAACGTCTGCCCGAACCCTCGTGTGTACATATTGGGGTCTGTCTGCACATACATGATGCGTCCACCCACTCGTGCGTTTCTTTGTTCCCAGTCCAACCTTCTATGCACATCCTTTCCCGTTTCTTTTTGTCTGTGGTGTGACCCTCCATTCACCCTTGCGCTACCCTTCCATTTCTCGTCACTTGCCACCCGTCCTTGACAGTGCACTCGTGTTTCCGCCTTCGAGACTAAGGCGACCCAGAGTCAAGCAGGCAGCCTCTGAGCAGCAGATAGAGTAAAGAGCTGTAAGAAAGAAAAAAAACCGCTGCCAAACTAATTTAGGAAACCTTTCACACGCAAGAAAGAAAGAAAGTGTCACTCAGCTGTCTAGAGGATTGATTTTTGACGCGGGTAAAGTTTCTTGTACCAATTTCAAGGCTGTCAAAAGGAACAGGTTATAAGAATATAACATAATGAGTACCAACAACGGCGCAGTAATGATTAATACAATAGCACTAAAGTATCGTAGTAATTTAGAGTAAAACGGTTAGCAAATATTCTGTAGAGACCATATGGCACTGGCCTACGTTGTGGTGGCAAGACGTGGAAGGACAGATCTCAAGAACTACAACGTACATGCATCCAGGACCACCGTCAGAGCGAGACTATCTCAAACTAGAGGCCACTCAGAGAGCGCAAACCTCCGCCAAAGAAGCCACGACACAAGGCGGCATAATTGAGGCAGCTTGTTGTGCTTGCTGGGCCTAAGGCTACATCACGGTTTTGGCTCTGGCGGTATGCTTGCGATGCGGCCCGTACAATTTAAGACGTTGTTCCGCTCAACTCGTGAACGTTACTTTAAAATGCTTTACAGCGGTTGAATAGATGGCTAGCTTTCCATGGCCTATAGTATATGATTCAGACAGAAGAGCCTTGTTCAGGAGGCGCAGCGATTCAAAGCGCAGCTCATCGCTGCATGTGATTCACTCCTGAACGTCAATTTTGTTGCGTGATTCACTCAGCGCTGAGCAACGCTGTGTATCACCAATCCGACGTGATTCAGATGATTTTGCATCACATTAAAAATGGCGTCTTCGATCCCGCACTGGCCGTCGATGCGTAAAATAACCCTCAGAAACATCATTTTGGGACTGGAACGGGCTTTATTTGCCCCAAGCGCCCTGTATGCGCGAGTAATGGCAAGTAAGGATGACACAGTAGTGGACTTTATTCATGCAGAATACATTTAAACGTGCATAAACGATGTCTGTGGCAAAGAAAACACTTTCTTCGCGTCTATCAACACAACATGGGGCGCAGAAGATTTACCTCCCCTTTAACAAGTGAAGCACTGCACAAAATCTGAAACGTTCAGAGTAGCAGAGAGCGCTCAATTGCCAACATGAAGCGCTCATGCAGCGCTAAGTACTCGTGAACAAGCCTTAGGGGAGTTCAGAAGGCGCAGTGCTTCAAAGCGCTTACTCAGCGCTGCATGTGATTAACTCCTGAATGGCCAATTTGGGGCGTGCTTCACTCAGCGCTGAGCAGCGCTGTGAATCACCAATTCGACGTGCAGCAGGATGATTTTGCATCATTTCAAAATGGCGTCTTCGATCCCGCACTGGCCGTCGACGCGTAAAATAACCCTCAGAAACATCATTTTGGGACTGGAACGGGCTTTATTTGCCCCAAGCGCCCTGTATGCGCGAGTAATGGCAAGTAAGGATGACACCGTAGAGGACTATAAACGTGCATAAACGATGTCTGTGGCGAAGAAAACACTTTCTTCGCGTCTATCAACACAACATGGGGCGCAGAAGATTTACCTCCCCTTTAACAAGTGAAGCGCTGCACAAAATCTGAGGCGTTCAGAGTGGCAGAGAGCGCTCTATTGCCAACATGAAGCGCTCATGCAGCGCTAAGTACTCGTGAACAAGCGTTATGTTCTGCAAGCCAGGCCTGTCGCTACGAAGTCTAGTTAATTTTAGCGCCACGCCTACCAGCTGCCTCGGAGTGTAGAAGGCATACGCCGGCTTATGGCTACAGCTCTGTGCCTGTCTACTGCTTCAGCGATAACCTTTCTTTTCATTGTTGTAATTCTAAAACGAGACCACAGAAAACCTTCAAAACTTAAGATATTTTCCTTGCGTAAAAGCCTGACGTTGCACCGA
>JAWQFJ010020732.1:0-5000 GCA_034096865.1 Theodoxus fluviatilis | reverse complement strand
AAGACAAAATTTCAAAAGCCGCAAATATTGAATTTGAATCTACTCCTGCTGCTGCTGCTGTTGCACGGAATGCACGATCTACAACAACCACTACCACTGACTAGAACGCCCCATCAGCTGTGACCTCTGACCTCCCCGACGAACACACTTACTTGTTCAAAGGGAATGAAGGAGATCATTCCAGCAAGATACCAACAACTGATCCTAATAAGGATAATATTTGCCCCTTACCGTCATCGACGTCCAGAGAAGCGACGACCGAGGACATCGGGGCGGCTGTCAGCCAACTTCATGAAAGAGCTTGAAGAAGGCGTGTCATAATGCAGAATGTGATGGAAATAAGTCGCGACACAGCTGCTGCCTCTGCTCTACGTTGTGAGGAGACGCACTCGATGAGCCTCTAATACTACACAGATCTTCCTCTGCACCACCGACAGCTGCAGATCCCGCCGACGAAGCCGACGGTTCCAAGGCTGAGACTACAACAGCCTCAACAGTTCGTGTTTGTAGGGCTGATGACGTCGGCAGACCGAGAAGGCGGAGTGAGTGTGTAGCCTCCAGACAGCAATCTGCACGGACTTCCCATACAGTAGTGGGCTGCATACGAACCTACTACACGGTAGTAGGCAACTAAATTGGAAGTTTGCCACTAAATTGCGAAGTAAGGTCTGCATGAAAGCTCACTACGCGTAGTTACCTCCTAAGTTGGCCACTAAACAACCCCAAATTTAGTGGTGGTCTGTGTCAGCACTACACGGCTAAGTAGCCAACTACAGTGGAGTCCGGATATATGACGGGTGTTTGTCCGACATATAAGCGGACCCGACATATACTTGAAGTTGGGGGATCATGGTCAAGGGAAGCAACTCCATCATAACTCAATCACACAATCATGCATGTACAGTTATGTATACGTGTATCATTCTCATCTTGTGTCAAAACTACAACATGAATGACAAAAGACTGAAAATAACAGGTCAATCAGAGACAAAACTAACAGGACAAAGAAAGAAAAATTAAACTTTATGCCCATCCGGTTCTTCCATCTAGCCAACCAGCCAGTGCTCGGGGTAAAGTCTGAGCCCAAGCGCTCTGCAAAAGCTTGAGATTTCTCCATTAGCATAGGGCCTGTGACAGTCTGGTTTTTGTTTCTAACTGCCGATAACCACGAGCCAAGGGCCGACTCAACATCCTCGTTTTTGCCGGTTCGTTTTCGTTTTCGCGACTTGTCTGGGATGGTGGCAGCGGTGTCACGAATTTCCGCTTCATTTGCTATGATCCTCTCGAGTGTTCTCATCGAAATCCCCATCTCTGCAACAAGTTTGTGTCTTGGTTCTCCGGACTTTATTCTGTCAAGCATTTTCAACTTGTCAGCTACAGAGAGATTGACCCT
Source organism: Theodoxus fluviatilis (assembly GCA_034096865.1). NCBI lineage: Eukaryota > Metazoa > Mollusca > Gastropoda > Cycloneritida > Neritidae > Theodoxus > Theodoxus fluviatilis. The sequence continues at coordinate 3,607 of JAWQFJ010020732.1, read as the reverse complement.
TTTCTTTGGTGTGGCCATGTTGGCAGAGTTTGAGCAAGGAATGACTGTCTTACACTTGTGAGAGTGAGAGAGTCTAGCCTGTGAACACTTCTCTCACCCTCTCGCGGCGTTGCTGCACTCACTGTGGCGGGTAGATTAGTTGTCAAAGTTGTCACTTGGTCTCAGCTGACCCGCCATATAAGCGTGCTTGCCATCATCAGACCCGACATATAGCTTCCTGAGTTTTTAGTCATACAAAGAAGGGACGGATTCCGTCCAAGGGGGTCTCCCGACATATAAGCGGACTCCGACATATATGCATGCCGACATATAGATGGACTCTACTGTATTTGCGGATATGTCTTCACTTTGCACAGAAAACGATGTATTTGGGGATAATAGAAAACCATCCAAAGAAAATGTAAGCCATGAACAGCATTAATTTATCAAAGCTGTATGTTGACTGCATCAAAAGGTGAAAGATTCTAAAAATCGAAATGCAGGTCACAGGTCGACCAAAGACTGTACTATAATCTTTGGGTCGAAACAGGTCAACGCTTCTCTCATGCGGCAACTGAATTCACTTCATCGAATGACTTTCTGACCGCAAATCACCTTCTTGACAGGTATGTATTCCTTTGCATTTCCTAAAGATATTCCACAGGGGTGTGTATACGTTGATAAAAAAGCTTGCATTCTTCGATAATAATGCAAATTAGATCGTTCCATCAACACCATGTAGATTTAATAGGCCTATGTGCGCGTTCGATTTCACAACGCCTGCTACAAAAAACAAAGCCAAAACAGCCCTATTATTGCAGCAAATCATTTTATTACACATTACACCGTAAATTTATTCACAAACATGATCGGAACGCATCAGAAACGCGTCGATAAACAAGCAAATTTACATGTCGCTTAGCGGTGTGAGTACTTCCCTTGATTCACCGCTTGGGGGCGCAACGTGTCTCGATCCTCACAACAATGAGCTAATGAACTATCTTTGTGTAACCTATAATCTTTGGTCTCATGCAGACCTTACTGTCGTAGTTGGGAACAACTCAAAGTTGTGAACAATGAAGTAGACAACTACGACGTAGTTACCAACTAAAATAGTAGGTTCATATGCAGCCCACTACTGGTGACCGACACTGATGAAATGTACATTATGTTCCGTGCCAAACGCGTTCGCTATCATTTTGTAATGGGCCGGTCTGCCTATACAATAACTTTTCAGTTCAGTTCAGTTGGCTCCTCTCCCTCCCCCCTCCCCCTCTCTGGCTCTGCCCTCTACCCCTCCCCCCTCCCCGACTCTGCCCTGGCCCTGCTCTCCCCCCCTCCTCGGCCCTGCACTGGCCCTATCTCTCCCCCCCCCTCCTCGGCCCTGCCCTGGCCCTGCCCTCCCCCCCCCCCCCTCCCCCCGGACCCTGCCCTGGCCCTGCTCTCCCCCCCTCCCCGGCCCTGCCCTGGCCCTGCTCTCCCCCCGGATCCTGCCCTGCCCTGGCCCTGCTCACCCCCCCCCCCCCCGGACCCTGCCCTGGCCCTGCTCTTCCCCCATCCCCGGCCCTGCCCTGGCCCTGCTCTCCCCCCCTCCCCCCGGACCCTGCCCTGGCTCTGTTCTCCCCCCCCCCCCCCCCATCCCCGGCCCTGCCCTGGCCCTGCTCTCCCCCCGGACCCTGCCTTGGCCCTGCTCTCCCCCCCCCCCCTCCCCGGCCCTGCCCTGGCCCTGCTCCCCCCCTCTTCCCCCCCCCCCCCGGCCCTGCCCTGGCCCTGCTCTCCCCCCCCCCCCCTCCCCCCCGGCCCTGCCCTGGCCCCGCTCTCCCCCCCTCTCCCCGGCCCTGCCCAGGCCCTGCTCTCCCCCCCTCCCCCCCTCCCCCCTCCCCTGCCCTGGCCCTGCTCTCACCCCTCTCCCCCCTCCCCCCTTCCCCCCTCCCGCCCCCGGCCCTGCCCTGGCCCTGCTCTCCCCGAATCCCCCCCCCGGCCCTGCCCTGGCCCGGCTCTCTCCCCCCTCACCCCAGGTCCTGCCCTGGCCCGGCTCTCCCCCCCCCCTCCCCCAACCTGGCCCGGCTCCCCCCCCTCCGCCCCCTCCCCTCTCCGGCTCTGCCCTCTCCCCTCTCCGGCTCTGCCCTCTCCCCTCTCCGGCTCTGCCCTCTCCCCTCTCCGGCTCTGCCCTCTCCCGGCTCTGCCCTCTCCCGGCTCTGATCTCTCAATCCCCCCCCCGGCCCTGCCCTCTGCCCTCTCCCGGCTCTGCCCTCCCCTCTCTCCCGGCTCTGCTGGCGCCGCCCTCTCCCGGCTCTCCCGGCTCTGGGGTGTAATTCATGAACGTGGACTTTCAGCGTGGTCTTAGACCACTGCCGCTGGTCTTGGGCTACTGTCGTAGTCTACAATTCATGAACGTGGACTGTCGTAGTCTACAATTCATGAACGTGGACTACGGTGGTCCAAGGATTTGTTGGACTACACCAAAGATTATAGGTTACACAAAGATAGCTCATGCCGAGCTTTTGCTCTTAAAAGTTACAAGACGCTCGGAACGCAGCGCCCCAAGCGGCCAGGACTATGGGGAAGTAATCACACTGCTTAGATACATGTAAAAAGTGCTTGTTTGTCGACGCGTTTCTGATGCATTCCGATCATGTTTGTGAATACATTTACGGTGTAATGTGTAATAAAATGATTTGCTGCAATAATGGGGGTGTTTTGGCTTTGTTTTTTGTAGCAGGCGTTGTGAAATCGAAATATTTGGTTCATAGAAATGGATGCTTCAGCGCATGCGCGTGAGCCTATAGTCCGTTTCAACATTGCACATTTAAAATGACGGACATAGTCTCGCTTCGCGCAGAAAAAGCTGAATTTGGGGACACTAGAAACCCCATCCAAAGAAAATGTAAGCCATGAACAGCATTAATTTATCAAAGCTGTATGTTGATTGCATCATTAGGTCGTAAAAGCGCTTATCTTTTACAAATGGAAATGCAGGTCATCTACACGCCGATCTTCCAAGTTCGCGCACGTCTATTTATAGCTGACGCGCGGAATACGTTGTTATCCCTCCAGGTTTACTGGAGGTCCTACAGACTTTATCCCTCCAGGTTTACTGGAGGTCCTACAGACTTTATCCCTCCAGGTTTACTGTAGGTCCTACAGACTTTATCCCTCCAGGTTTACTGGAGGTCCTACAGACTTTATCTGTCTGTCTGTCTGTCTGTCTGTCTGTCTGTCTGTCTGTCTGTCTGTCTGTCTGTCTGTCTGTCTGTCTGTCTGTCTGTCTGTCCCGACTCCACGGCTGATATCTCAAAAACTACTGGACGGATTTCCTTGAGATTTTGCACACTAACTGGAAGTTAGGTCCCATTGAATGTGTCAAATTTTCAGAATCAAGGCGTGAAGAGAAAGTGGTTTTTTAAGGTCGTATTCTCGAAAATACCGGTCTAAAAATTATTGAAATGACAATTGACGGAATAGCCAAATTTGACGTCATTAATAACGTTAGGTCATTTGCAAGTACAATTTCAATCCTATATGTATGCCAGGAGAAGAATTTCGAAACACCTGGGGAGGTAGGCAATTTGATGGAATGGCGAAATTCCAACATGTGCGACGTCATCAATAACGTGACGTCATTTGC
>JAWQFJ010020731.1:10000-15357 GCA_034096865.1 Theodoxus fluviatilis | reverse complement strand
GGAACGTTGGATTTGGATCAATGGATTTGGGTATATTGGTTTGGGTTATATGAGCTTGTGAATATTGATATAGGTTGATGAATTTGAGTAGATCATGTTCAACTTATGATTCGGGTAGTTGGGCTTGGGCAGTGTGCTTGGGTAATTGGATGTGTATTGATGGGTTTTGCTAGATTAGTTTGGGTTGATTCGTTTGGGTTAACAAGTTTGAATTGATGGCTTTGGATCGGCAGCTTTTGGTAATCTAATTACAATCAGATTAGAGTACAAAAGGTTTTCGTTGTAGGATTTGCACGAATAGGTTTAGGTAGAAAGGTTTGCAAAGAAGAGTTGGATAGTAGTGGTAGTGGTGGTTGTGGTGGTGGTGATGGTGGTGGTGGTGGTGGTGGTGGTAGTGGTAGTGGTGGTGGTGGTGGTGGTTGTGGTGGTGGTGGTGGTTGTGGTGGTTGTGGTGGTGGTGGTGGTTGTGGTGGTGGTGGTGGTAGTGGTTGTTGTTGTTGTTGTGGTGGTGGTGGTGGTGGTGGTGGTGGTGGTGGTGGTGGTGGTGGTGGTGGTTGTGGTGGTGGTGGTGGTAGTGGTTGTTGTTGTTGTGGTGGTGGTGGTGGTGGTGGTTGTGGTGGTTGTGGTGGTTGTGGTGGGGGTGGTTGTGGTGGTTGTGGTGGTTGTGGTGGTTGTGGTGGTGGTGGTGGTTGTGGTGGTGGTGGTTGTGGTGGTTGTGGTGGTAGTGGTTGTTGTTGTTGTGGTGGTGGAATGAAAGAATGAACGAATGGAGTTTTGCGGCTGATCATCCTTTGTACGCACTTTAATACCAATGACTATGACGTCACTAGAGCCGGTTAGAGTAACAGCATATAACGTCTCGATTTCCATGGTCATTCGCCTGGTACAAATCACGTGGGGAGACGCGGTGGATCTATTCTCACCCCCAACCCACAGGGGGGACTATTCTCACCCCCAACCCACAGGGAGGTCTATTCTCACCCCCAACCCACAGGGGGGTCTATTCTCACCCCCAACCCACAGGGGGGTCTATTCTCACCCCCAACCCACAGGGGGTCTATTCTCACCCCAACCCACAAGGGAGGTCTATTCTCACCCCCCAACGCACAAGGGGGGTCTATTCTCATCCCCAACCCACAGGAGGCTGGCATCGAGGCAAGGTCAGATCATTCAGATCCAACTGTGCGATCAAACCGCTGCAACCCACTGTCAGGACTGCAGGGTCACCTTCGGAGCATCTTAAGTCTTCGTCGTAAGAAGGCGGACTATCGAGAGGTGCACGTGGTGACGCTGTTTCCTCCATCAGTGTACGAGTCAAACGAGTCTCATTACTCCTGGGCCTTGACTGCAATTTCCAGGATGAACATTTTCAGGCTTTTCAGATTTTTCAGGTTTTTTGGGGTCAGTTATCCGGACTTTTTAGAGGGTTCCGTTGTTTTTTTTCGCGAGGCCGTCAACCCAAGAGTGCTTGAGTCAAACCCTGCAGGAGCCAACCCAGCCATTATGTGGACCAAAATGGGGATCCGAAGAAAAAACTGGCGTCCCAACCATTTTGTTGCATGCCTTCCAAAGCGACCTGAAGCTAGATGTTCCCAGTCCACTAATCAGGCTCACAATGCAAGAGCTGAGAAGAGAAAAGCTGTTGACTTCCTCTCCCCCCCCCCCCCCCCAAAAAAAAAAATAATAAAAAGAAGAAAGAAAAGAAAAAAAGCCAAGTTAGAAGAGAATCCATGGCTTCATGCCAAGTGCTGCAGGCTTTCCACTAAAATTGCCAGTTTCTGTCTTCTCCAGCAAGTCCATTAAAGTTTTCGGTGAAACAAGTAAGTGATAGTCCTGCCTCCTAGTCCTGTGCTTCGCCGCTTCAATATTGCATACCAGAATAAAAGTTCAGGCTTTTTTTGGTTACCCACTTTTCATCCCTGAATTTGAGATTTGCAGTTATTGAAGCTACCTGAAGCGGTTCTGGAAGCAATGAACCTGTGATGTACGAGGTAAGATGCTGATGCATACTTTTCATAAAAGGTCGTGAATATCTCCCTCGACAACATCGCCCGCTCCACTCAAAATTCAGCCCTGGGCTGCCTATGGAAATTTATCACAGCGCTGACACTCTATGCCCCGTGATCTTTATTGTCAATGGATTCGTCCGTGTGTCTGTCTGTCTGCCTGGAGGGCAGATTGTGAAAATGTCTGCGTCACGAGTGAAGTAGAGTGATGATAGACGTGTGTCCTTGCCTTGCGACAGTTCTGTTGCAGTCGTACACATTCTTACAGCGGTCGTACACATTCTTACAGCGGTCGTACACATTCTTACAGCGGTCGTACACATTCTTACAGCGGTCGTACACATTCTTACAGCGGTCGTACACAGTCGTGCAGCATTCGTACAGTAATCAAACAACGTTCCTACGTGTAAATGTGTAGGAAACCTGCAGCAGTAGAATATCACTACACTGCAATCATACAACAGTCTTGCACTAGTCATGTACTGTACAGTCATGGCACAGTTGTCCAATAGTCAAACAGCATTCCTACAGAAAGCCTACAATAGTACAATAGCACGACACTGCAATTCTACGACAAGCGTGCCGGAATAGTCAAACAGCATTATTACAGAAAGCCTACAACATTACAATATAATTACACTACATTTCTACGACAAGCATGCCACAATAGTCAAACAACATTTCTACAGAAAGCCTACAACAGTACAATAGCACGACACTTCAATTCTATGACAAGCATGCCAGAATAGTCGAACAGCATTCCCACAGAAAATCTACATTACAATAGCACGACACTACAATTCTACGACAAGCATGCCACAGTAGTCAAACAACATTCCCACAGAAATCCTACAACATTACCATATCACTACACTACAATTCTACGACATGCATGTCCACAGTCCAAGACAGGCATACAACAGTCGTGCAATAATCAAAGAGCCCACAACATTAGAATAACACCTCAATGCGATGTTACGAGGATGGTGTTGCGGTCAAACAACGGTCACACAGCAGTCCTGCAGCGGTCACACATAATCTAAGTGTACAATTGCCAAACACCACGAATACAGTCAACTTGCAACAGTGCAGGAACACCGCAGTCCTACACTAAGCAGACAAACTGCAGCAGTCATACCGCAGCAATAAAAAATCGTAGAACAGTTGGACAACAAAAACAAACAATGAAACATACAGCCGCCCATTAACCCAACACCGTGATCCTGAACCAATCTTGGACCAATCCTGGACCAATCTTGGACAAATCTTGGAACAATCTTGGACAAATCTTGGAACAATCTTGGACAAATCTTGGAACAATCTTGGACAAATCTTGGAACAATCTTGGACAAATCTTGGACAAATCTTGGAACAATCTTGGAAAGATCTTGGAACAATCATGGATCAGCCCTCGACCAATTCTGGAGCTATTTTACCACTGTCCTACAGCAGTCGCACAGAAATAACACAATGACCAAACAACGAGTCTTTCACGCAAGTCGAAGATAATCTTTTTATTTATTATATAATAGAGAAGTTACTGCATGATCTTATTCCGGACCGCTGTGCATGCTTTTTCTTTCTGTCTGAGAAACTACAGCTGTATGCTTTTATTCTCTAAACACGTGAAGCGTGAAGAATAAACATAGAGAGAAACAGAGACGTGAAGTTTTGAGGGCTACCCGTTTGCCCGTTTGCCCACTGACAACGAAGAATGTACGTAACGGGATGAGCAACGATCTCTTCCGTACCTTGCAGTTCCTTTGATTTGCTTGCGGCGAAATAGACTCGGGGACTTGCACAGAAGGCGGATTTCCCAGAACTATTATTATGCAATCCAAAGCAATCCACAGCAATCCAAAGCCATCCAAAGCAATCCACAACAATCCAAAGCAATCCAAAGCAATCCAAAGCAATCCACAGCAATCCAAAGCAATCCAAAGCTATCCAGAGCAGTCCACAGCAATCCTAAGCAATCCAAAGCAGTCCACAGCAGTCCACAGCAATCCAAAGCAATCTAAAGCAGTGCACATGCACAGCAATCCAAAGCAACCCAAAGCAACCCAAAGCAACCCAAAGCAACCCAAAGCAACCCAAAGCAATCCTCAGCAATCCAAAGCAATCCACAGCAATCCAAAGCAATCCAAAAGGCGTTTCCGGTCTTTATTTAAAGCGATCGCTGTTATCTTACGCAACGTCCAGTCGGTCAGTTCTTGTAATAAGTCCGTTTCCAATGACAACAAACGGTGTGGTCTTTCGTCCCAGTGTTGATACCGACTTCTGTATGGTTACAGCGATCACTTTAGAATAATACCGGAAACGCCCTTTGGACTGCTTTGGAATGCTTTGGATTGATTTGGAGTGCTTTGGATCGCTTTGGATTGCTTTGGATTGCTTTGGATCGCTTTGGATTGATTTGGAGTGCTTTGGATCGCTTTGGATTGCTTTGGATTGCTTTGGATGGCTTTGGATCGCTTTGGATTGCTTTGGATTGCTTTGGATTGCTTTGGATCGCATTGGATCGCTTTGGATTGATTTGGAGCGCTTTGGATCGCTTTAGATTGCTTTGGATTGCTTTGGATTGCTGTGGATTGCTTTGGATTGCTGTGGACTGCTTTGGATTGCTTTGGATTGCTTTGGATTGCTTTGGATCCCTTTGGATTGCTTTGGATTGCTTTGGATTGCTTTGGATTGCCTTGAATTGCTTTGGATTGCTTTGAATTGCTTTGGATTGCTTTGAATTGCTTTGAATTGCTGTGGATTGCTTTGGATTGCATATCCATAGTCTGGTAAACCTGCCACGGGTGTTGCTTATGAGTCATTGATCAATAAGACACAGTGTTGACTGACGGAAAATTGGCACGGCTGATAACAGCTTGACATCAACCCTGCCTTTCGACGCGTTGTACTGGCGGCCAATAAACAAAGCTTTGTGGTAAAGGCCGTCCTACTGTCCCCCCCCCCCCTCCCCCCTCCCTTGTGTTGGCTGCAACCTAAAAACTGGGGCGATATTGGGTGTATCTATGGTGTGTGTGTGTGTGTGTGTGTGTGTGTGTGTGTGTGTGTGTGTATGTGTGTTGGTGTGTGTGTGTGTGTGTGTGCACGTATCTGTACGTGCGTGCGTCCGTTCATGCAATAGTGTGTGTGCGTATGTGTGTGTGTGTGTGTATGTGTGCATGATTGCGACTGTGCGTCCGTGCATGCAAGAGTGTGTGAGTGTGTGTTTGTGTGTGTGTGTTTGTGTGTGTGTGTGTGTGTGTTTGTGTGCGTGTGTGTGCGTGCATGCCTACGTGCGTGCGCGCACGCGCGAGCGAGAGAGAGACTGTGTGTGTTTTTCTGCGGGCGTTAGGG
>JAWQFJ010020731.1:0-5000 GCA_034096865.1 Theodoxus fluviatilis | reverse complement strand
GTTGGTGGGGATAGGTGGGTGAGTTGGTGAGGTAGGTGGGTGGATTGGTGAGGGTAGTTGGGTGGGTTGGTGGGGGTAGGTGGGTGGATTGGTGAATGTAGGTGGGTGGGTTGGTGTGGGTGGGTGGGTGGATTGGTGAATGTAGGTGGGTGGGTTGGTGGGGGTAGGTGGGTGGGTTTGTGAGGGTAGTTGGGTGGATTGGCGAATGTAGGTGGGTGGGTTGGTGGGGGTAGGTGGGTGGGTTTGTGAGGGTAGTTGGGTGGATTGGCGAATGTAGGTGGGTGGGTTGGTGGGGGTATGTGGGTGGGTTGGTGTGGATGGGTGGGTGGATTGGTGGGGGAAGGTGGGTGAATTGGTGAGGGTAAGTGGGTGGATTGGTGAGGGTAGGTGGGTGGGTTGGTGGGGGTAGGTGGATGTGTTGGGGTAGGTGATCCTCGTCGATGAGCAAGTGTGGCACCCCGTAGAAAAAGTCACAACACATGGAGAGAGAGAGAGAGAGAGAGATAAAGAGAGAGAGAGAGTATTATGCAAGAGTGAACGTTGTTGAATGATCTCGCTTACTTGTCTCTTTTAAAGGGTTGTACTGTGTATATGACTGAAACGTGTCTTTTCCATTAATTTTACGGGATTCCCATTTTGTCCTCATTTTGGGGGTTACACTTATCTCTTTTTGATGTGTCGTCTGTGTAACTTTACAGTTAGAAAGCCGTAACTGGCGGGTGCGCATGTGTGTAATTGTGTGTGTGTGTGTGCGTGCGTGTGTTTGTGTGTGTGAGCGTGTGTGTGTGCGTGCGTGTGTTTGTGTGTGTGTGCGTGTGCATGTTTGTATTTGTGTTGGCCGTGTGTGTGTGTGCATTTATATGTGCGTGTGCATGTGTGTGTGCTTGCTTGCGTGCGTGGGTGCGTGCATGCGTGTGTGTGTCTGTGTGCGTATATGTGTGCGTATGTGTCTGTGTGTGTGTGCGCGCACGCGCGAGTGTGCGATCTCATCCACTGAGACATTGTTGAACAAGCATACGAACAGGTGTGGACACACAGACATACGGACGGACGGACAAACAGACACAGACAGAGAGACAGAGAGACAGACAGACAGACAGACAGACAGACAGACAGACAGACAGACAGACAGACAGACAGACAGACAGACAGACAGACAGACAGACAGACAGACAGACAGACAGACAGACAGACAGACAGATAGACAGACACACAGACACACACACACAGACAGACAGACAGACAGACAGACAGACAGACAGACAGACAGACAGACAGACAGACAGACAGACAGACAGACAGACAGACAGACAGACAGACACACAGACAGATAGACAGACAGACAGACAGACAGACACACAGACAGAAGCACAGACTGACACACAGACAGACACAGACACACACACGCACACACACACACACATACACACACACACACACACACACACACACACACACACACACACACACACAGATACACACACAGATACGTGTGGAGAGAGAGAGAGAGAGAGAGAGAGAGAGAAAGAGAGAGAGACAGAGAGACAAAGAGAGAGACAGAGAGAGACACAGAGAGAGACAGAGAGAGACACACAGAGAGACAGAGAAGCAGACAGAGAGAGAGAGAGAGAGACAGACAGAGATACACAGAGGGAGACGCAGACAGACAGACACACAGACAGACAGACACACATAGACACAGACAGAGAGAGAGAGAGAGAGAGAGAGAGGAGAGAGAGAGAGAGAAAGAGAGAGAGAGATACCTGTAGGAAACATCCTAGCCAAACAGCACACTACGGTGTAGAATCAGATCAGCATGACGTGGCAGAAGGTGGACGCGCACGGAGCTGTTGCTGAGGACCTCTCTGTTCCTCCGTGACTGGAGAGGGCGTGGTCCCTGTGGGTTGGAACAGCGCTGGAATTCTTTGACAGCACCGTCCACAGGGTGGAGTGGGAAAACGGAGATTGCTTTGGGCGTGTTCTCTGCAGTGATACACTGTCTTCATTGTTTCGTCTGTTGCGTCGCTTTTTGAACGACAAAATCTTGCCTTGTGTGAATAAGCGTCGATTTGTGTAGACTTAAAAAAACAGAGTTCTTTTTGCCTGACGTTTGATAGGCACATGGTAATTCCTGTAGTTTATCTTTCATAGTGGAACGAATTGAAGCGAACTGAAAAGCATGATATGAAATTCCCGTGTTGGAGTTGACAAATACAAAAAGGGTTCATTTCAATTCAGCTTTTGACAATCGCTGACGTCATGAAGGGTTAGGAAGAGCGGCTGACAGAGTAGAAAAACAGGTTCATTAATATTAATGAAATCTTCGTGTGCATATAATAAGCAAGTCCTTGATTCCCGAGTGAGAGACCGACGACCAGATTTTAAAGAAAACTTTTCCTCGTATAAGAAATTGCAAATAGGTAATACCGTTGTAAAAATCAAAACGATGTTACATGAATCAAATCTTATGTTCATATTTCGATATAGAATCGTTAATCAGCAGGAAAAGGCGAACGGGGGGAGGAGGAGGAAAAGAGGGATTTAGATAAAACAAAGAGAGAGAGAGAGAGAGACAGAGAGAGAGAGAAAGTGAGAGAGAGAAAGTGAGAGAGAGAGAAAGTGAGAGAGAGAGTGAGAGAGAGAGTGACAGAGAGTGAGAGAGAGATAGAGTGAGAGAAAGACAGAGACAGAGAGAGACAGAGAGAACGAGAGATACAGCGAGAGAGAGAAACAGAAAAACAAACAACAAAGAAAGAAAAATAAAGAGAAAAAGAGAGGGAAGGAGAGAGAAACAGAGAGAAACAGAGAAATAGAGAGAGAAACAAAGAAAAGCACAGAGAGAGAAACAGAAAAGCACAGAGAGAGAGAGAGAGAGAGGAGGGGGGGTGGGGGGGGGGCAGGGAACGAGAGGTGGAAGGTAGCAAAAGGATGGGGAGAGTGTGAGGGACAGGTTTTTTAAATCACTTGCATTCAAAACCGTGTGGAACACTGCCAGCTCAAGAGGGCGAAGACAGACGTCATGGCGGCGGAGCAGTGGGGGGAGGGAGGATGTGTGTAGAAAAGGGGAATGGGAGGGGGGGGGGATTGAGAGACAAACACGATGGGGATTGCAAGGAATTATAGAAAGAAGAAAGGCGGGGAGGGGAACGGGGGTGGGAGGGTGGGGGTCAGACTGAAAAGAAGGTGGAGGTGGGCACCGATAAAGCGGTGGTTGCGGTCCTCAGATGACCCCAGTGCACTGTGAGCCCTGGCATCTTACCCCACCCCCACCCCCACCCCCCACCCCCCTGTTCCTCTCACTCACCTCATTTCTCTCTTTCTCCTGAACAATCTGTCCACCTTGCTTTTTTCTTGAACTTTGTGTGTGTGTGTGTGTGTATGTGTGTGTGTGTGTGTGTGCGCGCGCGCTCGCGCGTGTGTGTGTGTGCGTGTTTGTGTGTGTGTGCTTGTTTGTGTGTGTGTGTGTGTGTGTGTCTGTCTGTCTGTCGGTCTGTCTGTCTGTGTGTCTGTCTACCTGTCGTTCTGTCTTTCTGTCCTCGGTCTGTGTCCGTTTGTGTGTGTGTGTGTATGTATTTGTGTGTCTGTCTGTCTGTCTGTCTGTCTGTCTGTCTGTCTGTCTGTCTGTCTGTCTGTCTGTCTGTCTGTCTGTCTGTCTGTCTGTCTGTCTGTCTGTCTGTCTGTCTGTCTGTCTGTCTGTCTGTCTGTCTGTCTGTCTGTCTGTCTCTCTCTCTCTCTCTCTCTCTCTCTCTCTCTCTCTCTCTCTCTCTCTCTCTCCCTCCCTCCCACAGCTTCCTTCCCTCTTTCTCTCTTTTCTTTTTTCTGCTCTGTTCCCTTTCCTTTCATTATGTTTACACCTCCTCTACCACCCCCTCCATCCTCCCTTCTTCCTGCTCCCCTACACCCACTCACCGATTTTCTTGCAGCTGACTCAGCACATTGTTTGTTTGTCCTCTTCTGTTTCTCTCTTTCTCTCTCCTCTTTCCGCTGACTGTCGTGCTTGGGGTGAAGGAAAGAGAAGTAGCCTGTCGAGGCGACCTTTAGGGCAGCCGTCTCTGGGGCATGTTGACCCCGGATGCAATAGAGTTTTGTGTCAGAGACAAAGCTACAGTTAAGTTGTGTTGTTTTATTTTCAGCCTGATGAAGACTTTTACAGTAGAAAAGATTCGCCTGCGCTTGTTGTGCTTTTTAGAGCGACTTTTTATTTACCGCCTTTTGCTACATCCGCCATGGAGGTTACGTTTTACAATCGGTTCATTAGTTAATGAGTGAGTGAGTGAGTGAGTGAGTGAGTGAGTGAGTGAGTGAGTGAGTGAGTGAGTGAGTGAGTGAGTGAGTGAGTGAGTGAGTGAGTGAGTGAGTGAGTGAGTGAGTGAGTGAGTGAGTGAGTGAGTGAGTGAGTGAGTGGGTGGGTGGGTGGGTGGGTATGTGAGTGGGTGGGTGGGTGGGTGGGTGGGTGGGTGGTTGGTTGGTTGTTGGTGAGTGGGTGGGTGGGTGGGTGAGTGAGTGAGTGAGTAAGTGAGTGAGTGGGTGAGTGGGTGAGTGGGTGAGTGGGTGAGTGGGGTGAGTGAGTGAGTGAGTGAGTGAGTGAGTGGGTGAGTGGGTGGGTGGATGGGTGGGTGGTAGTGGTGAGTGAGTGAGGAGTGAGTGGAGTGAGTGAGTGAGTGGGTGGGTGGGTGGTGGTGAGTGAGTGGTGAGTGAGTGAGTGAGTGAGTGAGTGAGTGAGTGAGTGAGTGAGTGAGTGAGTGAGTGAGTGAGTGAGTGAGTGAGTGAGTGGTGAGTGACTGAGTGAGTGAGTGAGTGACTGAATGACTGAGTAGGTGAGTGAGTGTGAGTGAGTGAGTGAGTGAGTGAGTGAGTGAGTGAGTGAGTGAGTGAGTGAGTGAGTGAGTGAGTGAGTGAGTGAGTGAGTGAGTGAGTGAGTGAGTGAGTGAGTGAGTGAGTGAGTGAGTGAGTGGGTGAGTGAGTGGGTGAAAGGGCGGGTGAGTTGGTTGGTGAGTGAG
>JAWQFJ010020730.1:7500-12590 GCA_034096865.1 Theodoxus fluviatilis | reverse complement strand
AGGCATTAGTTGTGATGGGGGGATAAACAAAACATTAGTTGTGAAGGGAGAATAAACAAGACATTAGTTGTGAAGTGGGAATAAACAAGGCATTAGTTGTGAAGGGGGAATAAGCATTAGTTGTGATGGTGGGATAAACAAGGCATTAGTTGTGATGGGGGAATAAACAATTAGTTGTGATGGGGGGATAAACATTAGTTGTGAAGTGGGAATAAACAAGGCATTAGTTGTGAAGGGGGAATAAGCATTAGTTGTGAAGGGGGAATAAACAAGGCATTAGTTGTGAAGGGGGAATAAACAAGGCATTAGTTGTGATGGGAGAATAAATAAGGCATTAGTTGTGATGGGGGGATAAACAAGGCATTAGTTGTGATGGGGGAATAAACAAGGCATTAGTTGTGATGGGGGAATAAGCATTAGTTGTGATGGGGGGATAAACAAGGCATTAGTTGTGATGGGGAATAAACAAGACATTAGTTGTGATGGGGGGATAAACAAGGCATTAGTTGTGATGGGGAATAAACAAGGCATTAGTTGTGATGGGGGAATAAACAAGGCATTAGTTGTGAAGGGGGAATAAACAAGGCATTAGTTGTGATGGGGGAATAAACAAGACATTAGTTGTGAAGGGGGAATAAGCATTAGTTGTGATGGGGGAATAAACAAGGCATTAGTTGTGAAGGGGGAATAAACAAGGCATTAGTTGTGATGGGGGGATAAACAAGGCATTAGTTGTGATGGGGGGATAAACAAGGCATTAGTTGTGATAGGGGAAAGAACAAAGCATTAGTTGTGATGGGGGAATAAACAAGGCATTAGTTGTGATGGGGGAATAAGCATTAGTTGTGAAGGGGGAATAAACAAGGCATTAGTTGTGAAGGGGGAATAAACAAGGCATTAGTTGTGATGGGAGAATAAACAAGGCATTACTTGTGATGGGGGGATGAACAAGGCATTAGTTGTGATGGGGGAATAAACAAGGCATTAGTTGTGATGGGGAATAAACAAGGCATTAGTTGTGATGGGGGAATAAACAAGGCATTAGTTGTGATGGGGAATAAACAAGGCATTAGTTGTGAAGGGAGAATAAACAAGGCATTAGTTGTGATGGGGGAATAAACAAGGCATTAGTTGTGATGGGGGAATAAACAAGGCATCAGTTGTGATGGGGGAATAAACAAGGCATTAGTTGTGATGGGGGAATAAACAAGGCATTAGTTGTGATGGGGAATAAACAAGGCATTAGTTGTGATGGGGGAATAAACAAGGCATTAGTTGTGATGGGGGAATAAGCATTAGTTGTGATGGGGGAATAAACAAGGCATTAGTTGTGATGGGGGAATAAACAAGGCATTAGTTGTGAAGGGGGAATAAACAAGGCATTAGTTGTGATGGGGAATAAACAAGGCATTAGTTGTGATGGGGAATAAACAAGGCATTAGTTGTGATGGGGGGATAAACAAGACACTAGTTGTGATGGGGGGATAAACAAGGCATTAGTTGTGGTGGGGGAATAAACAAGGTATTAGTTGTGATGGGGGAATAAACAAGGCATCAGTTGTGATGGGGGAATAAACAAGGCATTAGTTGTGATGGGGGAATAAACAATTAGTAGTGATGGGGGGATAAACAAGGTATTAGTTGTGATGGGGGAATAAACAAGGCATTAGTTGTGATGGGGGGATAAACAAGGCATTAGTTGTGATGGGGGAATAAACAAGGCATTAGTTGTGATGGGGGAATAAACAAGGCATTAGTTGTGATGGGGGGATAAACAAGGCATTAGTTGTGATGGGGGAATAAACAAGGCATTAGTTGTGATGGGGGAATAAACAAGACATTAGTTGTGATGGGGGAATAAACAAGGCATTAGTTGTGATGGGGGAATAAACAAGGCATTAGTTGTGATGGGGGAATAAACAAGGCATTAGTTGTGATGGGGAATAAACAAGGCATTAGTTGTGATGGGGGGATAAACAAGGCATTAGTTGTGATGGGGGGATAAACAAGGCATTAGTTGTGATGGGGGGATAAACAAGGTATTAGTTGTGATGGGGGGATAAACAAGGCATTAGTTGTGATGGGGGGATAAACAAGGCATTAGTTGTGATGGGGGGATAAACAAGGTATTAGTTGTGATGGGGGGATAAACAAGGCATTAGTTGTGATGGGGGAATAAACAAGGCATTAGTTGTGATGGGGGAATAAACAAGGCATTAGTTGTGATGGGGGAATAAACAATTAGTTGTGATGGGGGAATAAACAAGGCATTAGTTGTGATGGGGGAATAAACAAGGCATTAGTTGTGATGGGGGAATAAACAAGGCGTTAGTTGTGATGGGGGAATAAACAAGGCATTAGTTGTGATGGGGGAATAAACAAGGCATTAGTTGTGATGGGGGAATAAACAAGGCATTAGTTGTGATGGGGGAATAAACAAGGCATTAGTTGTGAAGGGGGAATAAACAAGGCATTAGTTGTGATGGGGGAATAAACAAGGCATTAGTTGTGATGGTGGAATAAACAAGGCATTAGTTGTGAAGGGGGAATAAACAAGGCATTAGTTGTGATGGGGGAATAAACAAGGCATTACTTGTGATGGGGGAATAAACAAGGCATTAGTTGTGATGGGGGAATAAACAAGGCATTAGTTGTGATGGGGGAATAAACAAGGCATTAGTTGTGATGGGAGAATAAACAAGGCATTAGTTGTGATGGGGGAATAAACAAGGCATTAGTTGTGATGGGATAATAAACAAGGCATTAGTTGTGATGGGGGAATAAACAAGGCATTAGTTGTGATGGGAGAATAAACAAGGCATTAGTTGTGATGGGGGGATAAACAAGGCATTAGTTGTGATGGGGGGATAAACAAGGCATTAGTTGTGATGGGGGAATAAACAAGGCATTAGTTGTGAAGGGAGAATAAACAAGGCATTAGTTGTGAAGGGGGAATAAACAAGGCATTAGTTGTGATGGGGGAATAAACAAGGCATTAGTTGTGATGGGAGAATAAACAAGGCATTAGTTGTGATGGGGGAATAAACAAGGCATTAGTTGTGAAGGGAGAATAAACAAGGCATTAGTTGTGATGGGGGAATAAACAAGGCATTAGTTGTGATGGGGGAATAAACAAGGCATTAGTTGTGATGGGGGAATAAACAAGACACTAGTTGTGATGGGGGGATAAACAAGGTATTAGTTGTGATGGGGGAATAAACAAGGCATTAGTTGTGATGGGGGAATAAACAAGGCGTTAGTTGTGATGGGGGAATAAACAAGGCATTAGTTGTGATGGGGGAATAAACAAGGCATTAGTTGTGATGGGGGAATAAACAAGGCATTAGTTGCGATGGGGGGATAAACAAGGCATTAGTTATGATGGGGGGATAAACAAGGCATTAGTTGTGATGGGGGGATAAACAAGGTATTAGTTGTGATGGGGGAATAAACAAGGCATTAGTTGTGATGGGGGAATAAACAAGGCATTAGTTGTGATGGGGGAATAAACAAGACACTAGTTGTGATGGGGGGATAAACAAGGTATTAGTTGTGATGGGGGAATAAACAAGGCATTAGTTGTGATGGGGGAATAAACAAGGCATTAGTTGTGATGGGGGGATAAACAAGGCATTAGTTGTGATGGGGGGATAAACAAGGCATCAGTTGTGATGGGGGGATAAACAAGGCATCAGTTGTGATGGGGGGATAAACAAGGCATTAGTTGTGATGGGGGAATAAACAAGGCATTAGTTGTGATGGGAGAATAAACAAGACATTAGTTCTGAAGGGGGAATAAACAAGGCATTAGTTGTGATGGAGAATAAACAAGGCATTAGTTGTGATGGGGGAATAAACAAGACATTAGTTGTGATGGGGGAATAAACAAGACATTAGTTGTGATGGTGGAATAAACAAGGCATTAGTTGTGATGGGGGAATAAACAAGGCATTAGTTGTGATGGGGGGATAAACAAGGCATTAGTTGTGATGGGGGGATAAACAAGGCATCAGTTGTGATGGGGGGATAAACAAGGCATCAGTTGTGATGGGGGAATAAACAAGGCATTAGTTGTGATGGGGGGATAAACAAGGTATTAGTTGTGATGGGGGGATAAACAAGGTATTAGTTGTGAAGGGGGGATAAACAAGGCATTAGTTGTGATGGGGGGATAAACAAGGCATTAGTTGTGATGGGGGGATAAACAAGGCATCAGTTGTGATGGGGGAATAAACAAGGCATTAGTTGTGATGGGGGAATAAACAATTAGTAGTGATGGGGGAATAAACAAGGCATTAGTTGTGAAGGGAGAATAAACAAGGCATTAGTTGTGAAGGGGGAATAAACAAGGCATTAGTTGTGATGGGGGAATAAACAAGGCATTAGTTGTGAAGGGAGAATAAACAAGGCATTAGTTGTGACGGGGAATAAACAAGGCATTAGTTGTGAAGGGGGAATAAACAAGACAATAATTGTGATGGGGGAATGAACAATGCATTAGTTGTGATGGGGGAATAAACAAGACATTAATTGTGATGGGGGAATAAACAAGACAATAATTGTGATGGGAGAATAAACAATGCATTAGTTGTGATGGGGGAATAAACAAGACATTAATTGTGATGGGGGAATAAACAAGACAATAATTGTGATGGGAGAATAAACAAGGCATTAGTTGTGATGGGGGAATAAACAAGGCATTAGTTGTGAAGGGGAATAAACCAGAAGTTTGAGGGTTCCAACCCCCCACTTTTTATATGTGCTGAGTAGTATTATTTTGGTTATGCTCCTTATGATACAGCTGTGCTCTGCTTTTCTGTTTTCCTTTGAAGCAATGCCAGGTGTGGTCCTATGTCGTTGTAGGGTGCTTCTTCCAGTTCGACGCAAATTCGAAACACGTGCTGGCAAACGTGCTTAATTTTACACAGGATGTGGGGTTTGAGGTGCTGGAACATTTCTCTCCCTGATGGTGCCATATATCTCTGACCATCTCTCGTCGTCAATGTCATTTTCATCTGACTTTCCCCTCTCTGCACGACCCTCTTCCTACATCCATGTCATCAGGTACGTGTCACTGGTCAGCATGACCA
>JAWQFJ010020729.1:22500-43334 GCA_034096865.1 Theodoxus fluviatilis | reverse complement strand
TGACCTTTACATGACCTTGACCTTCAGGTGACCTTCAAGGTCAAGATCAAACAACTAAACCTACCAATGACATCATACACTAAGAAATGCTTTACACATTTTCCCAACCAAATTAAACGTGACCTTGACCCAAGGTCAAGGTCATCCAACGTCATGCAACACAAAGCTGTTAATTCAAGACATAGGAAGCACAATGGTGCTTATTGGCACTTTCTACCATGAGATATGGTCACTTTTAGTGGTTCACTACCCCATTTTGGTCACATTTCATAAGGGTCAAAGTGACCTTGACCTTGATGATATGTGACCAAATGTCTCATGATGAAAGGATAACATGGGTACTACAATGTTATGAAGTTTGGAAGAGTTATCTTCCATAGTTCAGGGTCAAGGTCACTTCAAAATATGTATACAATCCAACTTTAAAGAGTTCTTGTGACCTTGACCTTGAAGCAAGGTCAAGTCACTATGTGTGTTTTTTGACGCCTTGTCATCCTATACCATCATGCCAAATTGGGTGTTGATAGACTTAATAGTCTCCGAAAAAAATCCAACGTTAAAGTTTTTTATGGATTACAGGACGCCCTGACGCCCGGTCTGCCCGGTCGCCCGGACGGACACCCGGACGCCCAGATGGACAACACGTGTGACCTAGTATGAAATTAGAACGTGTTTACTACAATGTTATGAAGTTTGGAAGAGTTATCTTCCATAGTTCAGGGTCAAGGTCACTTCAAAATATGTATACAATCCAACTTTCAAGACATCCTGTGACCTTGACCTTAAAGCAAGGTCAATCAAACTGGTATCAAAAGATAGGGCTTACTTTGCCCTATACACCATATATAGGTCAGGTATCCAATCTTAAAAACTGCAGAGAAAATTGGGAAATTGTGAAAAATGGCTGGTTTTTTGACAACATTTACGGCCCCTGCGACCTTGACCTTGAAGCAAGGTCAAGTCACTATGTATGTTTTTTGACGCCTTGCCATCATACACCATCATGCCACATTTGGTGTTGATAGACTTAATAGACTCTGAGAAAAATCCAACTATAATGTTTTTCACGGACGCCCGGACGCCCGGACGGACAACACGGGTGAGTACATAGACTCACTTTTGCTTCGCATGTGAGTCAAAAATCACCTGGATTACACTATGCAAATGGCAGTGCACCTGCTAGCACACGCACGCACACACATACACATACACACGCACAGACATGCATACGCATGCATGCCTGCATGCAACACACACAAAGCAACACGTACCAGTACAAAAAAATACGCACACACACACACACACATTCACATCCACTCATTCACCCCCCCCCCCCCCCCCACATACACCCTAAACACCCCCACACACCCACCCACACTCGCACCCACACACCCCACCCCATCCCCACCCACTCACACTCACCCACCACCACACCCAACCCACCCACCACCACACCCCACCCACCCACCACCCCTCCCCACACACACAGGTACCCCACCTTGCGGGCTCTGAGGTTTTCATTCTCGGAGCTGCAGCCCTCCAGGCGGGAGACCAGATCCTGTGCATGGCCCTCCTGGGCGTGGAGCTTAGCGCGCAGCTCCTGCACCTCCCTGTTGAGTGAGCGCGCCTCCACCATGCTTTCATTCAGGCCGTGCTGGGACTTCTCCAGCGCTTCCTCAGTGTGGCGCCGGCTATCCTCCATCTGCAGAGGTCGCGCCACACGCGACAGAGTGATAGACAGAAATGTGCAAGATGTTAGATAAGAATCCAGATTTTCTCACCGTCCCCAGAGATCGAACCACGACGCTGCGCCTCGCACGTAATCAAACGCCAAAGCTTGCACGCCTAAATCCGCTACTTATGCAGAAAGGGTGACTACTGGATATGGGGCTGCCGGGAGCTTGTAATCTATAAAGTAAACATGATGGAAGGTTCTGGAAGCTCCTTTTAGGACCGGGGTGGGGGTGGGGGTGGGGGGTGGGGGGTGGGGGTGGGGTGGGCCGCGTCACAAACATTGAACCAACACTCACACAGTAACTTTTTTCCCATTTCTCCCGCCCCTGGGATTGAACCACAGCGCCTCGCTGCAAAGCCCAACGCCTAAGGCGCTGTGGTTCAATCCCAGGGGCGGGAGAGATGGGAGAAAAGTTATGTTGATCGAGGAAAATTGTTGCGACCCTGTCTTGTCACTTTGTCTGGTATGAATGTGTGCATGATTGTGCAAGAATCATAGGTGAACATCGATTAATGCACCTGTTGGTTAAACGTCTTTACGTGCCAACAAGAATGAAAGTTGTGATGTCTGTGGGATCTTCCCAGAAATCCATGGTGTTTAGTTTACAACACTCACACAGTGACACAGATAGGGATTGGTGCGAATTAGATTATCATGCAGTTACCACTGCGGAAAGACTCGAGACCCCGTGGAAGACACACTTTACATCATACCACGCGCGTGGAAAAGTTAGCTAACGCCTGATGTGCATTGCCCGGATGTTCAGAGGTGGGTTTACCAGGACTTTGGATATGCAATCCAGAGCAATCCAAAAAGGCACTTCCGGTCTTTTGAAAAGCGATAGCCGTAATCACACGCAACATCCAATCACTCGGTTCTTATAGTCTGTTTCCAAATCCTCACACTGCCTGCTGTAATTCGTCTTGGGGTGGGGTGTGTGGAGGGGGTGGGGAGGGGGTGGGGAGGGGGGAGGACGTGCGCGGTAAAAGTGATATGTAGGCTATATTGTAATATCTCGGAGCTCTTTTTTTTTCCTGCGAGAGGAAACCAATTTTCTTAAAGGACTATTTCACCCAAAACGACGCCGAAGCTTCCATATTCAGCAAATTAGTTCGAAAAAAACTTTAACTCGAGCTTTCTCTTGAAGAGCATGAAATGATTTCATAAATAAATTTCCTTCCCAGTTTCATGTTTCAGAGTACTTTTTCCATGGTAGCAGATTTGAAACCCACCATACGTGTGAAAAACCATTGTTTCGACTTCAACGCCTCCTCCTTGGAGTGGAATACCCACCTTGGAGATGTTCTCCTGCATAAGCCGGTGTTCACACTCTGATGTGGTCTGAATCTGGGCAATGGTGTGGTTCAGCCTTTGAATGTTGGACTTGTGTTCATCCCTCTCGAAGCAATTCTTGTCTCGCTCATCCTCCAGCATTGCGTTGGCCTGAGTCAGCTGATCCTGTGTTCAGAAATTAAAAACAACACCCACCAAAGTCACAGAGAATCAAGTGGTCAATACTTTCATCTTTGAAAAAAAGCAACCCAAAGAAGAAAATTATCTGTAAGGAATTATTTCCTCCCTTTCGCCACAATTTGACCGGTGACCTCTATCCAATGAAACAAAATGTAATAAAATACAAGAAGGGCACAGCCCACACGACTCACATGCTTGACCTTGACCTTTACATGACCTTGACATTTAAATGACATTGACCTTCAGGTGACCTTCAAGGTCAAGGTCAAACAACTACACCTACCAATGACATCATACACTAAGAAATGCTTTATACATTTTTCCTACCAAAATACATGTGGCCTTGACCCAAGGTCAAGGTCATCCAAGGTCACGCAACACAAAGCTGTTAATTCAAGACATAGGAAGCACAATGGTGCTTATTGGCACTTTCTACCATGAGATATGGTCACTTTTAGTGGTTCACTACCCCATTTTGGTCACATTTCATAAGGGTCAAAGTGACTTTGACCTTGATGATATGTGACCAAATGTGTTTTATG
Source organism: Theodoxus fluviatilis (assembly GCA_034096865.1). Taxonomy (NCBI): domain Eukaryota; kingdom Metazoa; phylum Mollusca; class Gastropoda; order Cycloneritida; family Neritidae; genus Theodoxus; species Theodoxus fluviatilis. Next base: position 39,584 of record JAWQFJ010020729.1, on the reverse strand, counting down.
ATGAAAGTATAACATGTGCCCCACATAATTATTAAGTTTGAAACAGTTATCTTCCATAGTTCAGGGTCAAGGTCACTTCAAAATATGTATACAATCCAACTTTGAAGAGCTCCTGTGACCTTGACCTTGAAGCAAGGTCAACCAAACTGGTATCAAAAGATAGGGCTTACTTTGCCCTATACACCATATATAGGTGAGGTATCCAATCTCCAAAACTTCAGAGAAAATTGGGAAAATGTGAACAATGGCTGTTTTTTTAGACATTTATGGCCCCTGCGACCTTGACCTTGAAGCAAGGACAAGTCACCATGTATGTTTTTTGAGGCCTTGTCATCATACACCATCATGCCAAATTGAGTGTTGATAGACTTAATAGTCTCCGAGAAAAATCCAACGTTAAAGTTTTAAATGGACGCCCGGACGGACGAAACGGGTGAGTACATAGACTCACTTTTGCTTCGCATGTGAGTCAAAAACTAAAGACCAGACCATATTGCCTGCATAAACTGAGACCGTTCGGAGTAGACAGAGCTGTTGGAGACGTTCTACTTTGCAACTATAAGTAGTGTGATGACACATGCAGTTAAGTAACATGAGCAAGAAAGACACCGACACTCTCAATAAATGTGTCAGGAAGGCACAAAACATCGTAACACAGATCAGCCTCTCCACACAGAATTTCATTCCAGACCTTTACCTTGCAGCCAAAGATTCCGTCCCTCCAAACACGTACAGACAGATACCGGCGATCTTTCATACCGACTGCAATAAGTATCTTAAACTTTAACGGTTCTAGAACGGCAGTCTGATCCCAGTCACTTGCGAAGCAGCCCTTTACCTTCCAAACCTTTTTTAAATCCCTTGATTGTAACATTCTGTGATGTTTGAGGGTTTTTTGTTCGTGCATAATTAGTTATTATTCTACCAGTGATTTGTAACTTTAATGTCCTTTTTAAAAATTAATTCAGTTTCTGTTCTGTTGATGTGTTGTGGTGTTGTGATGTGTTGTGTCGTGTCGTGTCAAGCCTTGTTGTGTTGTGTCATGGCAGGCCATGTCATGTTACCCCAGCGTGAACGCACCTGTAGGTTAGAGTTGGCCTCACTCATTGTCACCATCTCCCCTCGGATGGACTCCAGGAGGATCAGGGACTCGCGGTTGTTGATTTCAAGGTGTTCCAGTCTCGTGTGCAGCTTGGGCATTTCGCTGCAACGCAATAACACGCACAGAGAATGACACACACACAATAACACGCACAGAAAATGAATGACACACGCACAGAGTATGAATGACACATGCACAGAGAATCACACGCACAGAGAATGAATGACACACACACAATAACACGCACAGAGAATGAATGACACATGCACAGAGAATCACACGCACAGAGAATGAATGACACACGCACAGACAATGACTCACGCAAAATACTACATGCATGTACTGAACCATAACGCCAGTGCGAAGACATAGATCACTGCCGTTGCTGCTACAGGCAATGCTTATAACGAATAAGAGAAGGGGGCAGGGTTGGAGAAGAAGGAGGCAGATGACAACGGAAAGGGCAAGGACAGCAGTTTAGACTGCCCAAGTGAAGCTATTGACCATGATTGTCTGAAGATCTGAAACGCCTTTTGGAATGCTTTCCTAGCATATCACAGTCCTCGGACACCCGCCTCATGCCTCCCGTGAGCAGAAATACTGTCTGCCTCCTTCCCTTCTAACGTTATCTCTGGGTGCAGAGACGAGGCAGGTAAACGCGGTACTGAAGAAACTGCAAAGCACTGCTGAAGCTGCCTCACTGTGGATTTGGAGAAGGCACACAAGGCCTAAACAGGCTTGATGTCACAATAGAGAGATACCTCCCGGTGGCACAGAAGTGCTGCTTGGGGCCTGCTGTGCGAGTGCTACTGGGACAGGCCCCGAAAGCACAATGACCACAGAAATTCAGCTGATGAGAGAGGTATCTAGGCAGCAAAGGTTGTATGATAATCTCTGTCGGTCTTGCAGCCTGAAGGCGCAAACGTTAACAAAATGTTTTTCGTCAGCTCATTAAACCGGATTACTCTGAGCGTAGATTCCTTGTCAGAATCTGTTTTGACAGACTTACTCATGCAAGATTCATCAATAATTTATCAATACTCACGCAAGATCTTCTTTCAGTCGCATGTTGGCTACAGCGTAGTGTTCGATTTCCTTCTCCATCTCTATCAGTCTGCCCTGAAGATCTTGGGTCCTGCAGAAGTAGGCGAGCATGATTATCCAATTTCTGTACATGAGGTGCAAGCAAACAGCCTGCAAAACGATTTGCAGTGAAACAGGCTGAGATCCTAATGTCAACAAGATATGTCTTTGTTGAGCTTCAAACACAACTGGGAGTTTACATTGTGGATTAAAAAAAATCTACAGATCTGGCAAAAGCACAAATGATCCACAAGCAAAAATGAAATTAACTTCAACATCGCTGTATAAATTAGTGCAGCCATTCGTAATACATCTTTGGGATGTAATATGTGTATTATGCGCACATATAGCAATATAAAGACACAATCAACTCTAAAGGGCACTTCATTTCGCGATTTTTTACTCCTGTCTGGACACAAAGCACATTCGATTAGTTTAAATGAGAACAACAGCACTCATGTTAGCCATGTGAGTGATTAAGATACTGAATAATACTGCTCACAGTAGTGACTATAATTCTCCATTTCTTAATGACAAATATAGATGAAAAAATTTCAAACAAGTTGAACGAAGATATAAAATCATATCGATTCGAAAACCCAAAACACTTTTTCTATACATGAATATTTCACGGTCCCGTTCCATCCTAACTTTTCCACTCGGGTACTTTTTACTCGAATGCAAATGCTTTAATCATGACAAACTCAGTTCCTAACAAGAGCAGCAATGATCAATAATAATAAATAAGAAGGGCAAAGCCCATACGACTCACATGCTTGACCTTGACCTTTACATGACCTTGACCTTCAGGTGACCTTCAAGGTCAAGGTCAAACAACTAAACCTACCAATGACATCATACACAAAGAAATGCTTTACACATTTTTCCTACCAAAATACATGTGACCTTGACCCAAGGTCAAGGTCATCCAAGGTCATGCAACACAAAGCTGTTAATTCAAGACATAGGAAGCACAATGGTGCTTATTGGCACTTTCTACCATGAGATATAGTCACTTTTAGTGGTTCACTACCCCATTTTGGTCACATTTCATAAGGGTCAAAGTGACCTTGACCTTGATGATATGTGAACAAATGTGTCTCATAATGAAAGTATAACATGAGCCCCACATAATTATTAAGTTTGAAACAGTTATCTTCCATAGTTCAGGGTCAAGGTCACTTCAAAATATGTATACAATCCAACTTTGAAGAGCTCCTGTGGCCTTGACCTTAAAGCAAGGTCAAACAAACTGGTATCAAAAGATAGGGCTTGCTTTGAATTATATACCACTTGTAGCTAAGGTCGCCATTCTCAATAACGTGGGAGAAAATTGGGAAAATGTGAAAAATGACTGTTTTTGAGACCACATTTATGGCTCCTGTGACCTTGACCTTGAAGCAAGGCCAAGTCACTATGTATGTTTTTTGAGGCCTTGTCATCATACACCATCATGCCACATTTGGTGTTGATAGACTTAATAGTCTCCGAGAAAAATCCAACGTTTAAGTTTTTTACGCCCGGACGGACGGACGGACGGACGCCCGGACGGACGGACGGACGGACGGACGGACGGACGAAACGGCTCAGTACATAGACTCACTTTTGCTTCGCATGTGAGTCAAAAATTATATAATATAATCTGTGTGTGTGTGTGTGTGTGTGTGTGTGTGTGTGTGTGTGTGTGTGTGTGTGTGTGTGTGTGTGTGTGTGGCATAAGTCAATAAACAATAATCTTCAACTCTGAAAAAATAGTGTTGCGAAAAAATTTTTCTAACCAATTTATCAGATCAGCAATTACGACAATCTAAATTGGCATCATTGAGCAGAAATCATCATCATCATCATCGTCGTCGTCGTCATCAACATCAAGATATGTATAGCTGCTGTATTACGTCTTGCCAAACACAATTCATAGGAACACAAACGTTAAAAAGTTAATAAACTTGTCAGGAAACGAATAACAGGGAAATGCGCCCAAAATAAGGGGCAAACTTACTCCGACACTTTGCAGATACACCTGAGGGATAGCAGAGAAAAGGGGTTTACAATGTGTGCATAGCCATACAAACTGACTTGGAAGTCAATGGTTTGTATGTAGCGGTATGCATTTACGTGTGCGTGTTTTCATTTAGGAGGGTGTATGTATGTACATTTCTTAGAGCAATAGCCCATTCATCACTGAAGAAATACTAAGAGAGCATGCAGAAAAAGAGGAGGAAGAAAATAAAGTGTGAATCTGAGCGGCGTGACAGCTACCACAAGTACGGGGCAAGAATGTTTACCATTACTTAAGAGGCTATTTTCAACTCAACTGTGCACACATTTTAATTCAAGATACTTAAACAACATCATGGCAGTAATCAAAATCATGATAACACATCCACAGTTACACAGTCATGCACGAAACAACAGGCACTTTGCCTTTCTTCAGACTCTTGTTTTTACACACGAGACTTCACAACCCATCAAACTCTGAAAAGCCAGTCCACTCTCCTGCTGTCACATGAACATGTCATGCCATTTTCAATTTAAAGAAAACTATTCAGAGATACCTAGAACACAGACTGTCCACTAGGTGTTCCAAGCACTACAGAACTGAATTAATTATGATCACGACTTGTGCTTCGTATAAACGGTTCACGCAAGAACGGAAAACGATCGCTAACACTCACCGCATCTCGTCCAATAGTTTCTCCAGCTGCTCTTTCTCCAGGAAGATTTCTTGTAGCCTGGCGGCCACGTGTTCGTATTCTGAATGCACACCAACATGGAACTGGAGACTCCAGTGCTCAAGACCAACCAAGGAAGATGTGACACTCACAGATACGGTATCCATTATTGTTCGTAAAGTTTCCACAGTGCTTTCAGAGTGATAGTCAATCCAAATATCTGACTGAATGCAACACATATTGCTGAAAGCGTGAATGAAAAATTGTCTGCAATAGATAATGCAAAACTTCCACCAGAAAACAAGCCTCGTTTCGAAATGTCGGTGAAATAGTGGGGAGTAAGATATGTTATCCAGCTGGTCAGTCGAAGAGATACACCACATCCAAAATAGCCAAAACGTGTATAATGACAGCACTACGTTGCCTAAAACTCGTTTTCTCAATGTCATACCAATGGGTACCAGTTTTCGGTAGCTCATAACTCTGTCCCTATTTATTTTGTCGTACGTTCTTCAAGTCATTTACGTCGTTGGAAAGAAAATTGTCTCCGATTTACGATCTATGCAAACCTAAGAATTGTCCGACTGTGAAAATTCGACTTATTTTGTAACAGAGCGTTACATTTCTTCCTGCATGGTGCATTCGAACACAGATATGATCGAAACATAAACAATTTTCTCACAAAGAAAGAGCACGTAGGAACAAATAACTGCGTTTTTCAGTATATTTATTTTTTTCCTTGTTTGGCACGACTACAGGTCAGGTAGTCCCAAATTTTCAGAGGAAAAGGTAAAATGTTCTCCTTCATAATAAAGGAACTACTATCAGATAAGCGTCGATGTGTTATAGTTGCTAAAAATAATGTTAGTCGTGGTGGTGGTGATGGTGGTGGTGGTGGTGGTGATAGTGGTGGTGGTGGTGGTGATAGTAGCGGTGATGGTGGTGATGGTGGTGGTGATGATAGTGGTAATGGTGGTGGTGGTGGTGGTGATAGTGGTGGTGGTGGTGGTGATAGTAGCGGTGATGGTGGTGATGGTGATGGTGGTGGTGGTGATGATAGTGGTGATGGTGGTGGTGGTGGTGGTGGGGATGGTGGTGGTGGTGGTGATAGCGGTGGTGGTGATAGTGGTGGTGGTGGTGATAGTGGTGGTGGTGATAGTGGTGGTGGTGGAGATAGTGGTGGTGGTGGTGATAGTGATGGTGGTGGTGGTGGTGGTGATGATGGTGGTGGTGGTGGTGGTGGTGGTGGTGGTGGTGGTAGTGGTGGTGGGGGTGGTGGTGGTGGTGGGGTGGTGGTGGTGGTGGTAGTGGTGGTGGTGGTGATAGTGATGGTGGTGGTGGTGGTGATAGTGATGGTGGTGGTGGTGGTGGTGGTGGTGATGATGATGATGATGGTGGTGGTGGTGGTGGTGGTGGTGGTGGTGGTGGTGGTGGTGGTGGTGGTGGTGGTGGTGGTGGTGGTGGTGGGGGTGGTGGTAGTGATGGGGTGGTGGTGGTGGTGGTGGTGGTGGTGATGGTCATAGTGATGGTGATGATTGTGGTGGTGGTGGTGGTGATGGTGGTGGTGGTAGCAGTGGTAGTTCTGGTGCTTACAATGGGGATAGTGTTGGCGCTACTGCTACCGCGAGAGTGAGGATGTGCAAGAGGCCTACATCAGCAGTGAAGTCAGTTCTCGAGAGGCAGGCACAAACGAGAAATACAGGCACGAACAAGAAATATAGACACAAACGAGAAACACAGGCACAAACAAGAAATTCAGGCACAAACAAGAAATATAGACACAAACGAGAAACACATACAAACGAGAAATACAGGCACAAACGAGAAATACAGGCACAAACGAGATATACAGGCACAAACAAGAAATACAGGCACAAACAAGAAATACAAAGAGACATACAGGCACAAACGAGAAATACAGGCACAAACGAGAAACACATACAAACGAGAAATACAGACTCTGTAAGCGAGAAATACAGACAAAAACGAGATATACAGGCACAAACGAGAAATACAGACACAAACAAGAAATACAGACACAAACAATAAATACAGGAACAAACAAGAAATACAGGCACAGACGAGAAATACAGGCACAAACGAGAAATACAGACACAAACGAGATATACAGACAAACAAGAAATACAGACACAAACGAGATATACAGTCACAAACGAGAAATACAGACACAAACGAGATAAACAGACAAACAAGAAATACAGACACAAACGAGATATACAGGCACAAACGAGATATACAGACACAAAAGAGATATACAGGTACACGGGAATAGCAGGAGAGGCTCTCACCTTTTGCGATGGCGTTCTTTTCCTCCTCGCACTGCGCGTACAGGTCCTTGGACTCTTGCAGGCGGTCGTTCATCCGGTTGTAGTCGTCCAGCATTCCTTCGATGCGCGACGTCAGCTGTGCAATCTGCTCCTCGTTCCGAACCATGGCTTGCTGCAAGTCCAAGACACAGACACAGTGCCAAGTCCCCATGTCCAGTCCTAGCAGGTCTAATTTGCACTTCATCGCTGTTCTTGAGAAACTTTTTGGAGGAAGTTGTTACGACTTTCCCAGTCCCAGATAGCTCGTTATTCTAAAGCATGGACCGATGCCAATTTTGCCAAATGTTGTGCCTGCTCGTATGCATAAAGTTCGGGGCGGGTGGGTGGGTGGGGTGAAGAACTGCCATCAAAGGGAAGGTGGGTGTCGGACGCTGCTATTGGTAGTTGGCTGCAGAGGTCTCTGTTATCTGGCACTGGCTAATTACAGGCGCAGGGTCTCATGGGAAGCTTCAGAGGGTGGCCGATTTTGCTTCCCTATGGATGTCAGATTAGCAATGGGTCGGGATGAACGTCATAAGATTCGATGCCCCTCGATGGCCAGATTGGCTGCTTGGGGCAGCTCTTGGCTGAGCAATTGGAATGGGCCCTTAAAGCCCAGCAGCCAGAGGTTCCGGCTGATGAAGGGGGCATCAAGCATCTCCGACCGAATGTTGTACTCAAGTGCTTGCGTACACACATACACTCACAAACACACACACACACACACACACACACACACACACACACACACACACACGCGCGCGCGCGCGCGCGCGCGTTGCATTCATGTAAACGAACCCATAACACTCGTACGTATAGAAATGCAACATTAAACAAGTTTAGAGTGGGATTTGGGTTGTGGTGGTGGTGGACCTCAGCAATGCGCTCTGCAAAGCCAGCCTACATGAACAGCAGAGTCGCTTAAGGCCAACTTTCGTTTTCGACCACGTCAGTGCCTTCTGTGAAGGAGCCACGCACCTGGCACTCTGCACTGATCTTCCTCTCTTCAGTCAGGTTCTTGCAGAGCGCGTTGCGGTCCCTCCTCAGCTCTTCAATCAGCTTGAAGGCCTCCTTGGCCTGACGGTCGCTCTGCTCCGTGTCCTACAGTCACAGGGCACCAGTGCAGGACATGACGAGAGAGGAGGCACATTCAGGGGGAAAAGGAGAAAGGTTGGAACAACGTATAGTATATAGCAGGCGGTGCAGTTTTCTCTTACAGGGGCGACTAGTGATTTTCGCGATCAGTTGCCTTACGTAGCCTAAATAGACTGAGAGACCGTAAAACTTCATTTATCCATCATTCATCCATACAGACGCAAAATGCCTTGACGAACACATGATTTCAAGTGAGACGAGCTGCAGTCTTCCATAAAAACCGGAGAAATTGGAACAGCGCCTTGCTGGCAATGCAGTTTTCTCTTATGCACGCACCCAGCACTCTCTCTCTCTCTCTCTCTCTCTCTCTCTCTAACTCTAACAATTTGCTAACACAAACACACATCAACCACATCTCGTTTCCCAACAACCCACCACGTTCTTTCCTATTTATTCACACTATCTCATCCCACTCAAACACATACTAATAAAACGAAAAAGAAACGACCAATCGAACAAATATGCATAGCCGAACAGGCAGAGAAACAAACACACAGACAGACACGGAAACAGAGAGATCGACAGACACACACAAACACACACACACACAGAGGAAGCGAGAGAAAGACAGAGAGAGAGAGAGAGAGAGAGAGACAGAGAGAGAGACAGAGAGAGAGGAGAGAGAGAGAGAGAGAGACAGACAGAGAAGAGGAGAGAAGAGAGAGACAGAGAGAGACAGAGAGAGGCAGAGAGACACAGAGAGAGAGAGAGAGAGAGAGAGAGAGAGAGAGAGAGAGGCAGGCAGGCACGCAGGCACGCACACACACACACACAAACACACACACAAACACACACATACAAATATACACACGCATAAAAACACACACACATATACAAACACACACACATACAAATACACACACACAGAAACACACATACACACACGCGCGCGCGCACACACACACACACACACACACACACAGACCCACACACAGCAAATTCTCCACAACTCACAGCGACCCGATTGTACTCGACGTTCCTCTGAGTCTCGGCCAGGTCGCGCTGCAGTTCCTCCACCTGTCCCTGAAGGAACTCGATGCGCTCCACCAGCTCGCGGTTTTTGGCGCGCAGTTGCTCTGCCTCCACCTCCAGCTGGCTGTTGTTCTTCAGATCCTTGTCTGCTTGGTTCAGCTGTGTCGCGGAGCGCTTCATCTCCACATCCAGCCTTCGCGCAGACTGTTCGTTCAGGAGCTGCGCTTTCTTCAGCTCCGCCTGCACCTTGCCCAGCTCAATCTGCACTTCCTCCTTCTCCATACGCAGTTTCTCCTTCTCCGTCTCCACCTGTTGACGGGACACGAGGAAGAGATATGGGTGCCTGTGTGTGAAGTCGTGGGGAGGTTTGAAACTTGTTCGTGTCATATTGACTGAAGGTACAAGTGAGTTGTTTTCAGAAGGAAAGTCAGGGGCACTCGAAGACGACTATCGTCCAAAGACAGAATCCACCCCACCCCTCTCCTCCCATTACCCCCCTCTTCCCCACCCATACATCTTGATTTGTCTTTCTGATATGGAACTGTAACTCTGCATGGAACAGAATACGTATCCACACCTCAAGCAAATAATAAACCAACGACCACCTGGCTAACTCCCGAGTGGTCCAACTTTCCCCAATGACTCACTCCATGATGCTTCCGAACCTCTATTTCCGATTCGTCCCATTACAACTACGGGCACCTGTTGGTCACAACGTGCAGACTGGTGGTCACTGAACAGGAAAAGCTGTGCTCTCCACCTCTTGAGACACCTTCTGAGCTCCCGTCTTTGTTATGTATTGAAGTCAGCTGTGTGCCTGGCAGGAACCTAAGGCGTCCCCAATTTCATTCGAGAGTATACTTAAAAGGAAATGATTCACATTATTCTACTGTGCACTCATGAGAAACTAGTTTATATGCGTAACACTTCCGTGAGCATACCTGCATAACAGTGTCAGCTGTGAACACAATGCCTTCTTGTTCAAAGCTAAGTATATGAAGACTTACCTTGTTTCATCTTTGATCAACTATTTACAGACCTACCTGTTGTACTATATCACTTTGCAACATATTCGATGGTGACGCCTAACTCTTTCTGTTTGTGTGTGTTCTGATAAATCTATCTCAGAGGCATTTATTAGTACATTAGAAAAACACACACACAAGATATAAAACATCAAGATTACTCTGCAAACACAGCACCTCGTGACCTAGCGGTCTCAAAGAGCGAGCAAAGACTCACCTGCTTGAGGGTGTTTTCCAGTTGCTTGATGCGCTTCTCGTTGTACTCGCGCTCACACTTGCAGTCTAGAGACAGCGCCTCCAGCTGCTTCTGTAGCTCATGGCGCTCACGTACCAAGCCTTGGTTCATCTCGAACACCGCCCAGTTCTCCTGCATCTGTAACACACCGCCAGCACCAGCTTCAGGCACGGAGTGGGGAGTGCACCCATTCGCAGCTTCAGGCACGGAGTGGGGAGTGCACCCATTCGCCCTTTCGCTTTCTGTCTAGCATTAGTTCTGCTATGGAATTCTTGTTTTTGGTTTCTTGAAGTGTTCTTCAAAGTATGTAGTTCAGAGAAGATGTTCTTTCTATAGAGTAAGAGGTAAACGTGTGGTTTTATGTGGCGACCTATCGCCCATATCTGCATCTCAAACTACTTCACACTTTGCCCCTGACTACAGGCCCGCTTGATCCATTCTTCACTGGTTCCTGACCACACACAGTGTGATAGACAGATGAGATGCTAAGATGCACACTGTCAGGTACCATCATCAACTCTACACCCGATGCTGGCTCATGGCCGCATACAAGAGTTAATCGCTCTACTGTGCCATCGCTGCCTTCACATGTGTCCGGTTTAACTCCTGGAAGTTCTCTCGTGTTCTTAACCATAGGCGACTTCAAAGATACGGCTGGGGAGAAATCAGCAAATCGGTACACCCATAAGAAAGGAGACGACTTCGGACAGTAGTGAACAAGTAAGGCTTAATACTGAACAGTCGGATGGATGATTTTGTACAAAATGCATCTATGCTAAGTGAGTAAGCGAGTGTATGGAGGATCATACACTGATGAAATAGTCATGATGATGAATAGGAGAAACACATCACGGCGGGAAAGGAACTGCAGCGCGGGGATTGGGGGTTGGGTGGGGGAGTGGCGCGGTCACGTGTGATTTACGTGATGGGGGTCTTTGGGGAGCGCGGGGTCGTAGGGAAAGAGTGGGGACGGGTCGTGGGAAGGTTTGGTGGTGGTGGTGTGGTGGTGGTTGGGTGTGTAGTGGGGTGGTGGTGGTGGTGGTGGCTGGTGGTGGGTGCCGGTTGGGGTGGTGATAGGATTAGAGTGGAGGAACGGGGGACAGGTCCGCGTGGTCGGTGGCGGGGTTGATGGATCGAGTGGAGGAAGGGGGTAAGCGTGGGGGGGAGGATGGTGGTGGAGGTGGTGCAGTGGATAGAGTGGAGATAAGGGGGAAGGTGCGGTAGTGTGGTGGTGGATGCCTGGAATCCGAGAGTGGAGGTAAGGGGCGGAAGGTGGATGGCGGTGGTGGTGATAGGACTAGAGGGAGTGAGTTAGTCGCCACACGTACGGGGGCAAGGGTCGAGGGGCAGTTGGCGGTAGGGGGACACGGTGGTGGTGCAGCGACTACGCGTGGAGGGAAGGCGGGCAAGCAACGCGACCCGCGAGGTCAACAGGTCGGCCCCGAGTGGTGGTAGGTAGGTGATGGACTAGCGTGGAGGACGCGGAGGGAAGGGGGCCCCTAAGGTCGGTGGTCTCGGGCCCCGCCCCCGGTCCGCACGGAGGTGTTGATGGTTGCGGTGATGGAGTAGGAGAGGGTGGAAGGGGAGGGATGGGTATTGGACGGGTGCTAAACTCATTCCGTCAACCCCCAACCCCATAGGGGGACAGGGGGGGTTTGGTGGAGGTGAGGATGCGCTACGAGTGACGAAGGAAGAGCAGGGCCAGAGGGGGACGAGGTCGGCCACAAAAAGCTCGGGTCCGGTTGGTAGGGTGATGGATCAGGGAGTAGGAGGGAAGGAACGGAAGAGTGAAGGGGAAAGGTGGTGGATGGAGTAGAGAAAAATGGAAAGGAAAGAGAGGGTAAGGGGGGAAGGTGTGTAGCCCGTGGTGGTGGTGATGGATAGGAGTGGAGGAGAGTGGATGGAAGAGGGTAAGGTGGTGGGGGGGAGGTAGGTGGTGAGAAAGAAAAAGTTAGAGGTGGAGGTAAGGGGGGGAGAGGGGGAAGGAGAGACGGAAAAGGTGGTGCGTGTATGGATGAGAGTGGAAGGAACGAGGGGGGACGGCGGGAAGGTGGATGAGGTTGGGGTGGGATGGATACAGGAGTGGGTAGGAAAGGGGGGAGGAAGGGGGAAGGGGGAAGGTGGTGGTGGTGATGGATAGAGTGGAGGAAGGGGGAAGGGAGATGCTGAAGAACAAGACCCTACCTTGATCATGAGGTCTGCAGTGATGCGGTTGATGTCGTCCTTGCTGGCTGCGTTCTCTTTCTTCAAAACCTCCAGTCTCCGCTCCGTGAAGTTTCGCTCTGTTTCCAGGCGTCTGCATGCAACAAGCCAACCTTCTGCATCAGTCGGACAGGTAGTCGTAACTCTTGCGGAGTTCATATTTCGATTTGGGGGGGTGGGGGGTGGGCAACAAGACACGCACGAAAGAGGTCACTCACTGCTGAACCATCTAAATTCCCTCTGAGAGTAACAAGTTGGTTGTCTTTCCTCGGTGAATTTTAGGGGGGGAAAAGTGCACAGAGAGAGAGAGTGAGAGAGAGAGAGAGAGAGAGAGAGAGAGAGAGAGAGAGAGAGAGAGAGAGAGAATGTTGCACTGTCTCTATGGTTAGAAAGAGGTCGGCAATATCTCCACTTTCCCATTAATAAATCTCCTTAATATATGTTACCTGTCTCATTGTAACTGCCAATAGATATAGCGATGCAATCCCTACTGCAGTGTCTGATTTTAAAAAATACACAGAGTGTACACATATGACACGTTTGAAGGGTGTAGAGTGCATGCGATCGATGGATTTCCAAGGGAAAACTTGCCAAAATCAAATTCCAAACATACAGACTGCAGGAATGCAAATTGTACAAGGACTTAAAAACGTTATGGGGCTATATTTGCTCTTGCCTAAAAAATAACAATGAAGTGGAAATGTCATCACCCATTGTATGCTCATGTTTGAGTACTCGACACATTTCCCTAAGATAAAAATACTTTATTCAATGAATTTATATTATATACACAACTCCACATTCAAAAGGAGGATCCATCCATTCCGTATAGTTTCTTGATGACTTCCTTTGCAAGTGATTTCTATACTTACCTGACTTTGTCGTTGAGAGTATCGATTTCCTTGTCCTTTTCTTCCAAGTAGGCATGCACCTGACTGAGTTCAATCTCCATCTGCAAAGGGAAACAAATCTCAGCTGCACAGAAATCGGAGTAATATGTCAATCAAACTGTTGATGAAACAACTTTTCAATCGTGTATGACTTGTCCTCAGATCATATTCAACACAATCTATGGAAGTCCAATAAATATGAAATAAAACCATTCAGTCTTCGATAAATACCAGAACGTTAACATCCGCAAAGACATTACAAGAGCTTAATTAAACACATTGACACTATGCAACAAAGACCATGTACAATTTTCACCAAACAATATTGATTTCTGGCAGTGACTACAACGTAAGACCACATAACCAATTTCCACGTCAAGATAATGAACCATATCAGACATACAAATATGACTTCCCATGGAAATGATTGATGTTATATTTGTATCGCGCCATCCCCCACGCTATTCAGGCATGTACTCCACATAGTTGTTTCGTTGACAGAAAATACATGCTTTCAAGCAGCTCCTGCAATCTACTTACGATTGCAATCTCCTAACTGAGTCTGTGATTACACCCCATGGTTAAGGTTCCAAGATGATGAATGTTTAAGAAGGTGTGCGTAAAGGTCTCCTCACACGTGGCGAGTCTTATTGAAAGGACAAATCATTTCTTTGTGTCCAGTAAAACAGCCAAATGAGAAATGTGAGGAGAATAAAAACTTTTAAAACAGACGAGGGCGTTGGCCGGAAAATGAACCAAGGGTCACCTGCATGATAGACAACAACGACACCACTAGGTCACGTGTTCAGACACTAGAATTAGTGTGTTCATGGATGTCTTTCCAAATTTCCCTGTGACATCGTGTTCATAGTGATTGTGGCATTCGTTTCGATTTATAATTCCCCAACCAACCAGTTTCCCATAGAACATTATGAGAAAAACACCCTATGGTGTGAAACGGCATCCGAGATCCGTTATTTACTCCGCTCTCTAACCAGTCGTTCAACAAGGAGTGGGGTTTGGTTTTTCCTCGATCGAGTCAGCTGTACACATTGTGACGACAAAACCCCCAATAAACTGCACACATTAGAAAGATGCAGTGATGTAGAACTGCAAAATGAATTCATGTTTCGGCGTCAGGACATCCTATACAACAGACAGATGAAGCAAAAGAAGTCAAACAAGAAGGGCAAAGCCCATACGACTCACATGCTTGACATTGACATTTGCATGACCTTGACCTTCAGGTGACTCTCAAGGTCAAGGTCACACAACTACACCTAGCAACGACATCATACACTAAGAAATGCTTTACACATTTTTCCTACCAAAATACATGTGACCTTGACCCAAGGTCAAGGTCATCCAAGGTCATGCAACACAAAGCTGTTAATTCAAGACATAGGAAGCACAATGGTGCTTATTGGCACTTTCTACCATGAGATATGGTCACTTTTAGTGGTTCACTACCCCATTTTGGTCACATTTCATAAGGGTCAAAGTGACCTTGACCTTGATGATATGTGACCAAATGTGTCTAATCATGAAAGTATAACATGTTCCCCACATAATTATTAAGTTTGAAACAGTTATCTTCTATAGTTCAGGGTCAGGGTCACTTCAAAATATGTATACAATCCAACTTTTAAGAGCTCCTGTGACCTTGACCTTGAAGCAAGGTCTACCAAACTGGTATCAAAAGATAGGGATTACTTTGCCCTATATACCATATATAGGTCAGGTATCCAATCTCAAAAACTTCAGAGAAAATTGAGAAAATGTGAAAAATGACTGTTTTTTAGACAACATTTACGGCCCCTGCGACCTTGACCTTGAAGCAAGGTTAAGTCACTATGTACCTTTTTTGAGGCCTTGTCATTATACACTATCATGCCACATTTGGTATTGATAGACTTAATAGTCTCCGAGAAAAATCGAACAATAAAGTTTTCGGACGCTCGGACCGGACGCCCGGACCAGACGCCCGGACGGACGAAAAGGGTGAGTACATAGACTCACTTTTGCTTCGCATGTGAGTCAAAAAACAACAACAAAGACACGTTTTAGCCCGTCCAAAACATTTTGTAATTTGCAAGCGCGATGTGGCCAGGAGAGGGTGTGGTCAGGAGAGGATGTGGCCAGGAGAGGATGTTGCCAGGAGAGGATGTTGCCAGGAGAGGATGTGGCCAGGGGAGGATGTTGCCAGGAGAGGATGTGGCCAGGAGAGGATGTGGCCAGGAGAGGATGTGGCCAGGAGAGGATGTGGCCAGGAGAGGATGTGGCCAGGAGAGGATGTGGCCAGGAGAGGATGTGTCCAGGATAGAATGTGGCCAGAGGAGGATGTGGCCAGGAGAGGATGTTGCCAGGAGAGGATGTGGCCAGGAGAGGATGTGGCCAGGATAGGATGTGGCCAGGAGAGGATGTGGCCAAGAGAGGATGTGGCCAGGGCCCGTATACACAACGGCGATTTATCGGCGATTTATTTAAACCCCGATTTATCTCTAAACTCAGACGATTCCAACTGCCTGTTCCGCTCTCCCTTGGCTGGAAACCAGTATATATAGCAAAGCGCAACCTAGGATCCTCTGACGAGCGTATCTTATCTAACCGATCAAGATAACGCGGGGCTAGGGGATAAATCGAGTGTTAAAAAGATAAATCGCCGTTGTGAATACGGGCCCAGGAGAGGATGTGGCCAGGAGAGGATGTGGCAGGAGAGGATGTGGCCAGGAGAGGATGTGGCCAGGAGAGGATGTGGCCAGCAGAGGATGTGGCCAGGGGAGGATGTGGCCAGGGGAGGATGTGGCCAGGAGAGGATGTGGCCAGGAGAGGATGTGGCCAGGGGAGGATGTGGCCAGGAGAGGATGTGGTCAGGAGAGGATGTGGCCAGGAGAGGATGTGGCCAGGAGAGGATGTTGCCAGGAGAGGATGTGGCCAGGAGAGGATGTGGCCAGGGGAGGATGTGGCCAGGAGAGGATGTGGCCAGGAGAGGATGTGGCCATGATAGGATGTGGCCAGGAGAGGATGTGGCCAGGATAGGATGTGGCCAGGGGAGGATGTGGCCAGGGGAGGATGTGGCCAGGAGAGGATGTGGCCAGGAGAGGATGTGGCCAGGGGAGGATGTGGCCAGGAGAGGATGTGGCCAGGAGAGGATGTGGCCAGGAGAGGATGTGGCCAGGAGAGGATGTGGCCAGGAGAGGATGTGGCCAGGAGATGATGTGGCCAGGAGAGGATGTGGCCAGGAGAGGATGTGGCCAGGAGAGGATGTGGCCAGGAGAGGATGTGGCCAGGAGAGGATGTGGCCAGGAGAGGATGTGGCCAGGGGAGGATGTGGCCAGGAGAGGATGTGGCCAGGAGAGGATGTGGCCAGGATAGGATGTGGCCAGGGGAGGGTGTGGCCAGGGGAGGATGTGGCCAGGGG
>JAWQFJ010020729.1:0-17500 GCA_034096865.1 Theodoxus fluviatilis | reverse complement strand
GTATCAAAAGATAGGGATTACTTTGCCCTATATACCATATATAGGTCAGGTATCCAATCTCAAAAACTTCAGAGAAAATAGAGAAAATGTGAAAAATGGCTGTTTTTTATACAACATTTATGGCCCCTGCGACCTTGACCTTGAAGCAAGGTTAAGTCACTATATGTGTTTTTTGAGGTCTTGTCATCATACACCATCATGCCACATTTGGTATTGATAGACTTAATAGTCTCCGAGAAAATTCCAATGTTAAAGTTTTCGGACGCCCGGACAGACGAAACGGGTGAGTACATAGACTCACTTTTGCTTCGCATGTGAGTCAATAAAAATGGCAGGGTTTTTTAATTCCTCAGGAATTCACTAAAATAAGTAACTTGTTAGCAGATGACTTTTTGCAGAAGAACTCCACAGGAGGTGCTCTCAAGAAATCGACAGTTGAAATGTAAAATATTGACATTCAGAGTGTCTAGATCGACACGAACATCACACGAGTCCAGCAACATTCGAGAGCTTGATTTGTTTAAACAGATACATGTTCAACCAAACATACTAACACTGGTTGCAGCAAGTTGCAACAACATTTGTTTGACACTTGGGAAAACTGAACCAGTTCACGACTTTTCCTCAGCACAGTCCACAGAAGCACCAGAGTCCAAGAGTTGCGAGTCATGGTTTCGACCTAATGAAACTTTTGATGGACGTTCCGTCCTTAATTGAAGAGAAAAAAATAATGATAAATTATGCTCCTGGCAGCTTTCATGACTACAGCGGAGAAAACAACAGAAATCAAAAAAGTATAAATGCAATGTTTAACTTAGAATGTTTTTGCTGTATAGTATTTTTAAGGTTGAGGAAGTTATCTACCAGGAAGTAATCGATTTCATAGAATTGGCCCTTCTCCTAATGACAAGCTCCTCTTCCATACGAAGTTATTCG
This sequence comes from Theodoxus fluviatilis, assembly GCA_034096865.1. NCBI lineage: Eukaryota > Metazoa > Mollusca > Gastropoda > Cycloneritida > Neritidae > Theodoxus > Theodoxus fluviatilis. The sequence continues at coordinate 16,564 of JAWQFJ010020729.1, read as the reverse complement.
AAAACCAAATATTTTGATTTCCATAGACAAAGTCATACTCCAGTTCTGTGACTACGCATCGTGCAAATTCATGTAAGTACTTGAGAAGTTTTATTTTATTACATGCTCTCGCATTCACATTAGAGAATTAAAGAGAAATTGTATATTTAAAAACCTACTCTATGACTTTACTGCAGCAAGGATAGTAACTTTTCTTTCTCATTTAAGCTTTTTATAAAATTTTGCTGCAAAAGAAAACTCCCATGAGGGCATGCTAAGACAGTGGTATACTGGAGAGGAGCAACCATTACTTATTGACTAATGTATCCGTTTATGCTGATTCCTTCCCCCCCCCCTCTCTCTCTCTCTCTCTCTCTCTCTCTCTCTCTCTCTCTCTCTCTCTCTCTCTCGTGTGGTTTTCACAGTGAAACTTCGGAGTGTTCTTATCTTTCCTCTCAGCATTTTCAGGTTCGGTTAGTGTGAAGCTTTTAGCTGCCTCCACACCTGGTTTTTGAGCATTTCCCAATGCACAATGCTAATAACCACTTGGCTCCTGCAAAAGATCTCCATCCCATTTAAGTGTTCTTTTAATGGTGAAATGTTTTGTGCTTGGGAAGTACATTTCGGTGTAGCAAGTGCTGAATTCCACGTAGGTGCACACTCATGAGCATTTCTTCCTTCCTGACTCGTAGCAGACACATTCCTTGCTGGAACCTAACACGGACACGAAATATTCAAGAGTAAACAATTTGTAAACAAAATAATGATATCGGCAACAAGAACATCTTAAGTGTTGATTGTGATGGAACTGTTACACAAGATCACCTAATTTCAAAGTTCCTAACACGGAGCCAATGCGAGTCCCAACGTTCAGTCAACACTAAGTTATGAAGTGCTAAGGTAAACGAGTGTCACTGTCAGCCTTCGCGTCTGAATTTCATCCATTCACGCAGAGGACAGGGCTTCGTTTAGCTGGTGCTACGGACACTTGAAAACGCACTGTATGGTTCTGGAGAGACCGAACGAACGAACGAACGAACGAAGAACTTTATTGCTTAAGCCACCGGCCCATTGCAAGGTGAAACAAGAAGGGCAAAGCCCATACGACTCACATGCTTGACCTTGACATTTATATGACCTTGACCTTCAGGTGACCTTCAAGGTCAAGGTCAAACAACTAAACCTACCAATGACACCATACACTAAGAAATGCTTTACACATTTTTCCTACCAAAATACATGTGACCTTGACCCAAGATCAAGGTCATCCAAGGTTATGCAACACAAAGCTGTTAATTCAAGACAATGGTGCTTATTGGCACTTTCTACCATGAGATATGGTAACTTTTAGTGGTTCACTACCCCATTTTGGTCACATTTCATAAGGGTCAAAGTGACCTTGACCTTGATGATATGTGACCAAATGTGTCTCATGATGAAAGTATAACATGTGCCCCACATAATTATTAAGTTTGAAACAGTTATCTTCCATAGTTCAGGGTCAGGTCACTTCAAAATATGTATACAATCCAACTTTGAAGAGCTCCTGTGACCTTGACCTTGAAGCAAGGTCAACCAAACTGGTATCACAAAATAGGGCTTACTTTGCCCTATATACCATGTATAGGTGAGGTATCAATCTCAAAAACTTCAGAGAAAATTGAGAAAATGTGAAAAATGGCAGTTTTTTATACAACATTTATGGCTCCTGCGACCTTGACCTTGAAGCAAGGTCAAGTCACTATGTATGTTTTTTGAGGCCTTGTCATCATACACCATTATGCCAAATTGGGTGTTGATAGACTGAATAGTCTCCGAGAAAAATCCAACGTTTAAGTTTTTTACGCCCGGACGGACGGACGGACGGACGGACGGACGGTCGACACGGGTGAGTACATAGACTCACTTTTGCTTCGCATGTGAGTCAAAAATTTACATAACATAGCAATGTGGTATCGGGAAGATTCTAAATAGTAATGTGTGAAAGGAAATAGTATCGAGGGAAACTGTGTTCACTGGTACACGTAGTAGCACTAATCTTCAAAAATATAATGATTCATACTTAGTATTTCCATTCCTTCCGTTCTCATCTTAAACGCATGGTAAATGTACATACTCACTTGAATCGTAGCATAGTCATAGGTTGCTAGCAGGTCTTTGACACAGAGAGAGAGAGCGGGAGAGAGAGCGGAAGAGAGAGCGAAAGAGAGAGAGAGAGAGAGAGAGAGAGAGGAAGGGAGGGAGGGAGGGAGAGAGAGAGAGAGAGAGAGAGAGAGAGAGAGAGAGAGAGAGAGAGACAGAGAGACAGAGAGAGACAGAGAGAGACAGAGAGAGAGAAAGAGAGAGAGAAAGAGCGAGAGAAAGAGAGAGAGAAAGAGAGAGAGAGAAACAGAGAGACAGAGAGAGAGAAGGAGGGAGAGACAGAGAGAGAGGGATAGAGAGATATGTATATAGAGAGAGAAAGTGAGAGAGAGAGAGCGAAGGGGAGAGAGAGCGGGAGAGAGAGAGCGGGAGAGAGAGAGCGGGAGAGAGAGAGCGAAAGAGGGAGAGAGAGAGAGAGAGAGAGAGAGAGACAGAGACAGAGAGAGACAGAGAGAGACAGACACAGAGAGAGAGAGGGAGGGAGAGAGATAGATAGATAGATAGATAGATAGATAGATAGATAGATAGATAGATAGATAGATAGATAGATAGATAGATAGATAGATAGATAGATAGATAGATAGATAGATAGATAGATAGATAGATAGATAGATAGATAGATAGATAGATAGATAGATAGATAGATAGATAGATAGATAGATAGATAGATAGATAGATAGATAGATAGATAGATAGATAGATAGATAGATAGATAGATAGATAGATAGATAGATAGATAGATAGATAGATAGATAGATAGATAGATAGATAGAGAGAGAGAGAGATAGATAGATAGAGAGAGAGAGAGAAAAGAGAAAGAGAGAGAAAACAATAACCAGCTTACATCACCGTCCTTTTGCCGTATTTCGTGCGCGAGGTGATCCACCATTTGCTGCAGAACAAACATTTGGTCCAACTGATCTTTGTCGCGGGTGGTCGTGCTCTTCATCAGCTTCATGCGCTCCAGCAGCTGCCGGCGGACATCTTCCAGCTGAAGAGCGAGCAAAATAATATGATATAACGACGTGACAGATTTCATCAACACTCAGCCATTAAGGCCTAACTTAATAGCCCGAATGTCAGTCGGGTGAACCGGCGTTCGGGGGTCTCGCCGAACCTGCGTTCGTTCTCAATAGAGCGCGCCGAGAACTGCTTGTTGTTCGGGTATGTTCGGATGGTTTCGGCTAAATGTGTGTCGAGGCCTGATTGATCAAACGAACTTGACAGAAGTGACGACTCATATATATTATGGTCATGGAGGTCACGGAAGAGAAACTGTGGCGTACTTAGTGAGGGTCTGTGCTCTCATATTGCTGTCTAGTATCATATAACCCGATTTGTGTGAGCTATTATTTTCTATACAACATCTGATGCAAAGAGGATCAATGTACATTCTTATTCTTATCTTTGATTCTGGTCGAAATCCTTCTGGTCGAAATCCTTCTGGTCGAAACTATAGCAGTCATCGCCAATGCGAGTACTGTCATTCTTATTGTAAGAGTATGGTTTATATAGCGATTTATCGGCCAAACCAAGTTGTCAAACCGCTCCCCATTTCTCATGCAGTCCCCCAGTCTTCATTGTCGTCGTTGTCGCCAACCGGGCGTTGTTGTTATTTTAATAGAGGCGAACGCACGGCGTCAGCGAGAGAGTTGATATGAGCCCAGCCAAGCTTCGCGCACTTCTATAAATATTATAAATACATTGTTGTCCTTGAACCTGCCTTTGGCTGTAAAACGGTCCACACAGAGGTCATATCAGAAAAGGCGTCGACAGACGTACCGTTTTTCAAGCCGATTTTGCTGCCGATCCGGTCTAGACCATTGTGTACAAATTGGGTTGATAGCGACACGCAACGATGCAGTCGAGCAGTGCCAACCGATGCTTCCCTGCGCGGTTCCCAGAGTTGCATCCTTGAGCAAGATGCTTAACTCGCATTGTTTCTCCCCACCCAGGAGTAAAACCGGGTACCTGTGAGGGCAATATTGGCAAAAACGTTGTGCGATTAACCCTTGTATGCGGCCAAGCGCCAGCATCGGGTTGGAATACTCCCCAGGGAGCGGAGTTGGTGCTGGTACCTGACTGTGTGCGTCTTAAATGTCTGTCACTATGTTTGTTGTGAGGTACCAGTGAGGATTGATGAAGATGCCCAGTGATCAGGGGGTAAAGTGTAAGCGGTTTGAGACCCTGACAAAGGGTGTAAGTCGCTATAAAAAACCACACCTTTACCTTTACCTTTTAGATGCATGACCTGCATTCCATTTTTAAAATGTAGGAGCTTTCACGACCTATTGATGCATTCAACATACAGCTTTGATAAATTAATGCTGTTCATGGCTTATTTTTTCTTTGGATGGGTTTCTAGTATCCCCAAATTCAGCGTTTTCTGTGCGACATGTCCACCATTTAATTGTGCAAGCAGTGGCGAGAACGCCAACAAAAGCTCCTCTGGACAGAAGAGTCGGTTTCTCAGCCAATGAGAAGCCAGCTCCCATAATATGCGCTGCAAGCAAAATTTTGCCCAACTCATGCTCGCCGAACCAGAGCGAGCTTGACTGTCAGGGTGTTCGGCGCGTACGCTCACGGGCAGTTAGGGCGAACACAGTTCAGGCCGAACGATTTGGTCGGGCGAAAGCGGGTCGAGGCATTCACCGATACCCTGTTCGGGCTATTGTTAGGCCTTAAGAGGCGAATAACTAGGGACACCGTGACATGATTTGCATTTACTCTTTACTGCTCTAGTGATTGTCGTGCTTAGTGGCATTACATAGCCTTCAAAGGCAGATAGGCCGTAAAACACCATCCATCCCTGTCACGTGTTCATGATTTTCATCTCTGCCAAGGAGGGTATGTCTTTTCCTCGGTTCGTTCGTTACTTAATTATTCAGCAAATTAACTCAAAAGTCCCAAACGGATTCTGATGAAATATGGTGGAAGGTCGGGTTTTACCCAAGGAACACAATCTATCAAATATTTTAGCTTATATCGCATCTAGTTTTATAACTACAACCAAAAACAGAGATGTTATCGTGTCTCACTGAGTTGATGATGTCAAACTATTGATGCTGCTGCTATCCCGCTCGGCGAAAAAAAAAAAGTGCTCGAGAGCACTTTGAGAGTGCAGACCTCCACCAACGAAACCAACATTAATCTTCCATGGCCAGTATGATTAATTCAGGCAGGATATTCTTCCAGCCAGTGACAGGCGAAAACATGTGACGTAATCTAAGACGCACACTCAATCCACACTTTGTACATTTGCAGCAGCGCTGTGTTTGGCGGGAAACTACTGGATGCAGGGGATGTTTATGAATGCCTTCCCAATGGTCTAAGAGAGACAACTGTGTATTGTATATATCATTGTGATTACCGCTTACTTCCCTTGTTTTGTACATCCGGGTCAGTCTTGAACTAGGCGCATGGACGACATGTCTTGCCATGTAAGTTGCCCAAACGTTTGCTCATTAAATATATGATTTCTGAAACACCGCCATGTGTCAATCGTGCAAGAGGGAACACACGACCATCCTGAACAGGAGAGAGGATCTTTCGCGTCATATCATAGAACCGCAGACCTTCAGAGGAATGTGAACAATGTGACCCAGTTGTAGGACACGAGTCATACGTATTTCCACTTGGACGACGTGGAGCCACGGGCCATTTTTATGATGGAGACACCGGTAATCCATGTTGAGGTTTTCTTTCCAGCTCATCTCACTCTTTGTTACTGTAAAAACACTTCTAAATCGTCACCGTTATGTACGCTAAATGTGCTTTCAAAGCTCTGACGCTATCCAGCGTTGATGGAGGACATCCCCTCAGATCGTTGCCTTTATCCCTCCAGGTTTACTGGAGGTCCTACAGACTTTATCTGTCTGTGTGTGTGTGTGTCTGTCTGTCTGTCTGTCTGTCTGTCTGTCCCGACTTAACGGCTGATATCTCAAAAACTACTGGACGGATTTCCTTGACATTTTGGACACTTACTGGAAATTAGGTCCGATTGAATGTATCAAATTTTCAGAATCAAGTTTTGAAAAGAAATTGATTTTGTTAAGGTCGTAAACGATCTTCAATTTTTATTCATGCAGAATACATTTAAACGTGCATAAACGATGTCTATGGCAAAGAAAACATTTTCTTAGCGTCTATCAACACAACATGGGGCGCAGAAGATTAACAAATGAAGCGCTGCACTACATCTGTAGGTGCTCGGAAGAGGCAAAGAGCGCTCAATTCTCACCCCAACCCTAGAAAGTTCCAGGTGGGAAAGAATACATCAATTTAGGCAAGTTGTCTAAACGCAGCCGCCAGGATCAGGGGCGGGGAAAACCCCTCGGCTTTGGGTCACGGGCAGCCTCACGCTTGGCCGACGATGTGATCGCGAACGCGTTGCCCCTCACAATTGACAGCGAGATTCTCTGGAAAAGGAACTGTGTCTGGCGTGGGTCATCTGTCGACAGTGCAATCCGTTGGCCGATCTCTCGGATGAGTTCCGTTGCTGCCGGTCCGACTACTCCGGTTGTTTCAACAGCAAACGGGACGAAGTGGTACCTTTCCGAGATAGAGGCGTACTTCCTCCTCTTCGAACCTTCGGCTGTCCGGCAGGCGTTCCCTGGGTCGATAGCAGAATCTGTCATTGAAGACGGCGCGAAAGAGTCAGAGCAGGTGGCGTCCCAAACAAGTGACTTGCCGTTCTTAAATGGGAAGACAGTCATGCCGTCGGGGCGTCGCCCATCTCCTCTGTCGAGGCCAACCGGTTCCATAACGGAGTACAGGCCTGCGGAGTCGAGCGACCGTTTGATGACGTCGTTGAGAGCGGCGTGGCGTGGGAATCTCCCGGCACTGTAGCGGCATGAAAGCGGATGCAAGCCGTAGGTGTCGACCGTCTTGCCGCATCGACAGGTCGTAAACTCGAAAAAAAAAGTCAAATGTCAGTTGACGGAATGGCGAAATGCGTGGCCTAATGGCAGTGAATCGATATTAAACTTGGCAGAAATAGACCTTGAGTATCCTAAAATGTACAAGACCACTCAAATTTCATGAACTCTCATCCATTTTTCTACAATTTACAGTGCCAGATACGAACCAAGGGGGTTTACGGAAAAGAACGTTATAAATACTTTACAAACACTCAGTCATATCAGTTTTCCAATGGCACATCTGGTAGAGAGTTGGACTCTTGGTCATGCTTGACCAGGTTCGATTCTGCACTGAAACTGTTTTTTTCTCGCTATTTTCGTGAGGTTGTGGGTTCAAACCCGACCTGGGTTTTTGTGTTTTTGTGTGTGTGTGTGTTTTTCCCCCTCTTTTCTCGAGAAATTGCGGGTTCGAACCCGATCTTCTTTTTTTTTCTTTTTTAATGCCAAAACCTGGATGTTCAGCGCCAAGGGTTTTATATCACCCAATCCGCGCTTTCCAACAACTGATAATTCTATTTTGGTATCCTGTCAGTCTGTTTTCTCAATAGGAATTTGTTCTGTTTCGTTGTCTTTACTGACGGACTCACAATGGGTGGATGAAACTGACAGCCCCGATGTGTAGCTCTTGCGATTCTTTCCAAACATTCTGATGTCAATTTCTCCAAGTATCGGATCAACAGTCTGTAACTCACCACCGATTTCAAAGAGTTTCCATAATTAAAATAATAAAAAGGCATTTTCAGAATATAAAAATACAACCTAATGCAGACAAAAGTGGGAATAAGAGTCAAATTGTTTTGATGTGTCACACTGAACTTGTGGGAGCTCGGGAGGTGACACAGTTCGCTTAGTCTACATTCGCATGAGAGCTGCGTTTGGCCAGGAACTGCTGGATGTAGGTGAGGAGGATCTGAGACTTCTGTAGGTTGATGCCCAGACCCACATGAATGCCGTCAAAGCTGACCGCCCCTGCGGTCAGCGCCCACGTGTCCATGATGGGAATGCCCAGCTCTGTTATCTGACGCGTGGTCTCCATGTGGTACTGACGAAATACTGCGGGGTTCTGGAATAGAAATATCACAAGCATAACCATAGCAATCTTTCTACAGACTGTGCTCTTTTGACGGCATTTACTTCTTTGATAGTAGTTGTCGCACATGGATACCTATTTTTCAAGGCATATGAACCCATGAAGCTGTTCTCACTGAAACAAACATTGAAGCATATTTTTAAAAGTTGAATATCAACTGACTACAGTCTAGAGCGAGCTTTTGTGTGGGTGTAAAAAGAAGCACGCCAATTATTCAAATATGCAAATTATCATTATTTAAATCTGCAGTGCCAACGTGACAGTTTCCAAATGGCGGTGGCAAATCTCTCCAGTGCAGTGAAGCTGTTGACAAAGGCACTGGTGTTCTACAGCAACTCTTCACCAACATCTGGGACCAGACCGTTTCCCACCTAATGACGGGACACCTCGCCCATCCTGCACCGAAGAGGGCGCTCTCCATCGCCAGCAAGGACGCCATGCAGCAGAAGAGGCGGACCACGCGGGGATGGAATCCCTTCCACTGATGGGCCACACTAGTGGACTCGTCCGAGGAGAAAGGTGCAGACCCCGCTCTGCTAGCGGGCCACGGCGTCTGATTGGCTGCGTTTTTGCATAGGCGTCTATGCTCGAAATGGAACCGAATCGATTGGACGACTGCTGCAAATTTGATATTCATCGTAACCCAATTCAGCTGAAAGCGAACTGTGTGCACACGTTTTATCAGTTATTCACACTTTATTTTCATTCTGTGGGCGGAATGACCGTCCAAAATTGCGTATGAAAGCTAGCTAGCACGTAATCATTTGGTTGTCATTCTGTGCGGGAGTCACTGCGAATTAAACGATTAATATCGCACCGCTTTCCTCAGACGAGTCTACTAGTGTGGCCCATTAGAGGAAGGGATTCCGCAGGGACTGGACCACGGTTTCCATAGCAGTGTCCACGCCTCCACTCAGTCGGTGTCTCTCCACAGCAAGTCACAACAACAGCGCAGCCCCCCACCCCACCCCCAAGCCCGCCACTGCCCACCATCAACTCACCTGGGCAAAGATGGAGGGGTCGATGACGTCAGAGCGAAGAAGGCCTGGGGCGTTGGGTGTGACCCAGATTAGGTGTGGCCAGCTGGCGTTGACCTTGTGTAGCTCCTCCTGCAGCAGTGCAACGTAAGCTGAGGGTGTACTGGATATAAAGATACCTTCCACTATAATTTTGACGAAAAAAGATATACACACACTTTTACAGGAGCGCTGTGAAGGACACTCAGGCAGAACATCCATTCACCCATCCATCCATCATCCATCCATCCATTCATCCATCCATCCATCCATTCACCCATCCATCCAGTCATTCACCCATCCATCCATCCATTCACCCATCAATCCATCATCCATCCATCCATTCACCCATCCATCCATCCATTCGCCCATCCATCCATCCATTCACCCATCCATCCATCCATTCACCCATCCAGCCGGCCAGCCAGGTAACCATCCATCCAGCCAGCCATTCAGCCAGCCAGCCAGCCAGCCAGTCATTCACCCATCCATCCATCCATTCACCCATCCATCCATCATCCATCCATCCATTCATCCATCCATCCATCCATTCACCCATCCATCCAATCAGCCAGCCAGCCAGTCATCCATCCATCCATCCATCCAGTCATTCACCCATCCATCCATCCATTCACCCATCCATCCATCATCCATCCATCCATTCACCCATCCATCCATCCATTCGCCCATCCATCTATCCATTCACCCATCCATCCATCCATTCACCCATCCAGCCGGCCAGCCAGGTAACCATCCATCCAGCCAAACCTCCAGACAGACAAATAAACACCCAGACAGGCATACAAACACAGACACTCAGTCAGTCTGACACACGCAGAGACGGACAAAAAAACACACACACATGCACACACACACACACACACACACACACAGATACACACACACACAGATACACCACACACACACACACAAGCACGCATGCACACATATGTATGCACGCACACACACACACACACAAACACGAATGCACACACATATGCATGCACACACACACGCATGAAAACAACTGGATCTCCAGACAACCTCTGTCGTGTACTTCCCGACAATTGTGACATATCACGTCTCCCTTGTGACATATCACGTCTCTCTTGTGACATATCACGTCTCCTTTGTGACACATCACGTCTCCCTTGTGACATATCACGTCTCCCTTGTGACATATTACGTCTCACTTGTGACATATCACGTCTCTCTCCGCGACTCGGAAAAACGCGACAATCAATGGAAATCAAGACTCGTCTTACTCTCCCTGCGTTCCGGTGCACTCTGCTTCAACTCTGCTACGATGTAGCAGCCTCAAGAGTTTTGATTGGTCGGTTTTATTTAATAACTTTAAAAGCACATTATCATTAAAAAGTATAGGGATTTGGAGGCCTTCGTTGAACACACGAATCCACAATATTATTTCACATTCAAATTTATCCCTCTTGATCAAAGAAACGACTTAATAAAAGCATTAGAGTCGAAAATCATTCATATACAATGTTTGGTGATGTTGCACCCAGTGGCAGAGGTCAACTTCCTGTCAAGGTCGCGCAGCAGCAAGAGCATCTCAGAAGGCGCTCGAAATGCTTCACACTAGAGAGCGCCACTTGCTGTGCCTAGCAACGATAACACTACAGAACTCGTAGCAGCATTTGATTGGCTCATACTAAACAGAACCAATTGGAAGTCACTCCATGGACTTGCACGGTAAACATGCTTCGAACCATGGTGTTTACATACCATGGAAGTGGCAAACGTGCCGATTACTATCAAATTTCGAAGAAATAAATGTTTTCGTGCTCTCATCACCGTGGCAGAGTGGATTGCATGTCTTGGTTTGATATCTGTAGTAAACGTCGGCATTTATACTCATGAGTGTAACGATTTAGCAGACGACACACATTTTGGGATTCCCTTTGTTACAAGCCCAACCTCGTAGAGTCTAGGGGTATGATGATGATGAGTTGTGTAACTATTTTACACTTGAGGTTTGACTTGTAGACACAAAATAGCTGACATGCTTCATTCGCTCTTCTCTCACAACCAAGGAGAAAACAAGCAAGATTTAGCTAATAATAAATTTAACGAATAAAGTATCTCAATCATGCAAGGCATGAATAAGAAGGAGGTTATTATTTGTTTTCAATTGTGAATATTTGGAATTACTATGCCAGTCGTTTAAAAACAAAAATTGAAATGATTTGTTCTCAGTTCTCAGTCAATTGTTCAATGTGAAGAAAGGTCAATGCTCACCAAATTCCAAGGATAAAACAAAAGTCAGTTCTTTTCCTAACCTGTTTTCGCTAAACACGTAGAGGTGGAGGGAGTCGGTCGTCTTTGGAGGGGTTCACAGCATCTTCAGGCAGGCACCTCTGAGACAGGTCTGCAGCACTTGTCTCAGCAGGGACTTCAGAAAACCTGCGTTTGGCTTGGATGTCAAAGCCGAAGTGATGATTCTAATTCTTCACTGTCTTATATTTAGCCTGCACTTCCTGCTCCGATAATTCTCTGAGCACACATCTCTGTGCCCTCCCCCCCCCCCCCCCTCCTTCTGGTGACTCCCTAGCTTGGAACGTTGTCTGGGAAAGAGGACCTCCCCCCCCCCCCTCCCCCCAGTCCGGCACCTGCAACTGGGAGCGTCAGGGCGTTATCTTATCATCAAACCTATGTGATGACGGAGACTTCCCTCTGAGAGCGGATGTCCCCTCTGTGGGAACTAATTTGACCTCCCACACACGGTGCGACACCCTCTGTCCTCATTTCAAGCATCTATCTAATTAAGACACAATAGAGCCACTAATGGGCAACCATCACACCTTGACCTTCCTCTATGACTGGTGATGGTTATCTCCGTTTTGCTATAAATGGATTTTCGACCCTAATACTTTTATTAAATTATCTATTCGATCAAGAGGGATATAATTGAATGTGAAATTATTTAGGGGATTCGTGTATCCAAAGAGGGTCTCTAAAACCCTCTACTTTTAATGGTAACGTGCTTTTAAAATAATTAAAGAAACCGACCAATTGAAACACCTGAGCCTGCTACATCGTAGCAGAGATGAAGCAGAGTGCAACGGAACGCAAGATCTATCTCTTGCATTTTTTTAGCTAATGGCCTTAGACTAGAAAGTCTGAGATGCTGCAAAACTTTGCCAGCGAGCCAGCCAGCCATTCAGCCAGCCAGCCAGCCATTCAGCCAGCCAGCCAGTCATTCACCCATCCATCCATCCATTCACCCATCCATCCATCATCCATCCATCCATTCATCCATCCATCCATCCATTCACCCATCCATCCAATCAGCCAGCCAGCCAGTCATCCATCCATCCATCCATCCATCCATCCAGTCATTCACCCATCCATCCATCCATTCACCCATCCATCCATCATCCATCCATCCATTCACTCATCCATCCATCCATTCGCCCATCCATCCATCCATTCACCCATCCATCCATCCATTCACCCATCCAGCCGGCCAGCCAGGTAACCATCCATCCAGCCAAACCTCCAGCCAGGCAGCCTGCTAGCCATCCAACCAGCCATCCAGCCAGCCATCCAGCCAGCCAGTCAGTCAGCCAGCCAATTATCCAGCCAGCCAGCCAGCCAACCAGCCAGCCAATCATCCAGCCAACCAGCCAGCCAGCTAGCCAGCCAGTCAATCATTCATCCATCCATCCATTCACCCATCCATCCCTCTATCCATCCATCCATTCATCCATTCACCCATCCATCCATCCATCCATTCATCCATTCATCCATCCAGCCAGCCAGCCAGCCAGCCAGCCAGCCAGCCAGCCAGCCAGCCATCTCTCCTATCCATCCCAGTCATCCTATCCATCCCAACCATCCCAGCCAGCCAGCTTGCCAGCCAGAGCCAGCCAGAGCCAGCCAGCCAGCCTGCCAGCCAGAGACAGGGAGCCAGCCTGAGACAGCCAGAGCCGGCCAGCCTGTCAGCCAGAGCCAGCCAGTGCCAGTCAGCCTGCCAGCCAGTGCCAGCCAGCCTGCCAGCCAGTGCCACCCAGACGGTGCCAGCCAGTGCCAGCCAGTGCCAGCCAGTGCCAGCCAGCCCCAAAGAAGCAAGAAACCAATAAAGCGACCGACCACTTGGTCAAACAAATGAGCGAGCTAGAGATCGAACGACCGACAAACCGAGCGAACAACCAATCAATGAAATAAAATAAGCCCTGGTTAAGGTAACATGAAAAATAACCTTGTGTTTAAGGAGGAGAGATAAATGCTGCACATGTTTGCGCATGCGTGTGTGTGTGTGTGTGTGTGTGTGTGTGTGTGTGTGTGTGTGTGTGTACGCGCGCGCGTCTACGAGTATGTGTATGTGCATGTTTCATGAAGGTCATGTAAACAGTAGTTTTATCTTAACATAAGTAACAACGTCTCTTTCGCGGAAAACGCTATTTACGTCAATAGTCCTCACAGGGAAGATGGGACAGCACACGGTTTGTTGTTTACCTTCGGTTTCTTTCTTTCTCTCTCTCTCCCTCTCTCTCTCTCTCTCTTTCTCTCTTTCTTTCTATCTTTTCGCCATCGATTATTAAAGAAAGGGTTACGGTCGACAGGAAAAAGAAGGTTCAGTTGGTTCACTGTAATCACAAGTCTTTGTGTGTGTCCTAATCACTCAGTTATGTAGGGGTCACTCACATGCAGGGCCTTGATGTAGGCCATGCCCTTGGGGACACTGAGCTGGTCGTGAAGGCCCATGCCCGCCATTAGGAAGACAGAATCGCTGTGGAGGAACTGTCGCAGTGTTCTCACGGCTTCCTCGATTTGGTTCTGTGACCGGTATTCAAAAATGGAAACCTTCACCCTTCCGCCACACACTGCGTCGTGGCGTTTGGTGTAGGGACGGCATAGGCCCTGTCCGAACATGTTCAGTCCCTCGCATTGTCGCTTTATATCTGCAAGGAGACGCAGAGAGATGCAAGTCCAGGGTCATGAGAAAAATTCGCTATAAATACATACTCTCACACATACAAACATACGCACACACACACAAACACACACACGCACGCACATATACGCACGCACGCACACACTCACGCACGCACAGGCACACAAGCACACATAAACACACACGCGCAAGCGAACACGCACATACACACGCGCCAGCATTCACACACACACATACGCACACACACACACGAGCACACACATACACACACACGCACACACACACACACACACACACACAAACACAAACACACACACGCACACACACAAACACATACACACACATAAACACATACACAAACAAAAGCATACATACACACATAAACATAAATACACACACATAAACATACACACACACATATAAACATACATACACACACGCACGCACGCACGCACACTCACAAACACGCACACACGCACACATATGCAAACACACACACACACTCACGTACACACATATAAACTCACATACACACACACACATATACACTCACACACATACACACACACGCAAACGGAGATACACATACCCACATCCACATGCCCACACACATTCGCAAACATACACACACACATCCCCTCCCCAACCCCCTCACACACACACACATGCCACACACACACACATGCCACACACACACATGCCACACACACATGCCACACACACACACATACACACACACACACATACTCACACACATACTCACACACACGCGCGCACGCGCGGGCGCACACACACACACACACACACACGCACGCACACACACGCGCACAAACACATACACACACTCGCGCGAACACACAAATGCACACACACACACACAAACACACACACACATACACATACATGCCACACATACAAATACACACACACACACACACACACACAAATACACACACACACACACACACACACACAGACACACACACACACACACACACACACACACACACAGAACTTTGGTTGGGACGTTGTCCCCAATGGTAAAGTCCGTATGATGTAATTGTTTGTTGTTGTGTAAGCCATTGTCTTTTTGTATTTTGCTTCTCAGCCCCGTTTATACGTGTTACTGCACTTACGTCTCTTGTCACGGACAGCCCTCTGTGGACTGGGGGTGACAACAGACTGACTGCGTCTCTTGTCACGGACAGCCCTCTGTGGACTGGGTGTGACAACAGACTGACTGCGTCTCTTGTCACGGACAGCCCTCTGTGGCCTGGGGGTGACAACAGACTGACTGCGTCTCTTTCCACGATTCGTACCACGCGAGTAACTAGGGAAGTCGATACATAGCTTGCTGTCTCTCCTACTACCTCTGGTGATTTTTCTGGTCAATAACCTTACATTGCCTACACAGGCTAAAAGACCGTAAACGATTCATTCATGTACCCAATCATTCGTTTACTCATTCATTTATTCGTTCGTTCATTCATATAGTCATCCGTCCATGCACCCGTTCATTCATTCATCCTGTCATTCCCTTAACCATTCATTCATTCATCCATTCATTCATTCATTGTAGCTTAGAATAGAGACGCTCCTGCAGGATCAATGTTTTCGGTCGTCTGAAGGAAGAGGGAGCATAGAGGACACTGGACAATTGTCAAGCGTGCAGACCTTGCAGGGACACACGCCTGTGGAATGCTCTCTGGGCAAATATATGGGAAAAGCGGACATCACAAAGCAAGGGACTCCGCTCTGACCTAGAAAACCTCAAAGAGGAACTGGCACGCAAGGTGCATCTCTTCAGACAAAGAGTCCATCCAGAAGCTAAATTTCACGCGGCCCTGAGAAAAGTCCAACCCGGAAGTGACAGAAACAGGCACGCCACATCAGTCTGTCAGCCACACACACCACGAGTCACCGTCACGCACCACACACACCCACACACACACACCCACCCCCCACCCCCCACAATTTCCAAGTCAGAGGAAAGTGAGGAGGATTTCCACTCCCAAGCTTCCTCAATGTCTCACGAGCTGACATGGGAAACTAATGCCAAAAGTCTCTTCCTAAAAGCCCATCAATGTCTGTATGTCTATCGCTGTCTTAAGACGATCGGAATATTAAAGGGGACGCTGGTTATGTTCTAAAAAACTGTAGGCAATCAAGAACCTTCACTTTCAACTCTCACCCTCTGGAGTGCTGGAGTCAAGGGCGCCGAACCTTCTGTCTTCTCGAAGAAGCATCAACATGGCGCTGTAGAGGTCCCGGATCATGGAATCCCCAAAGAAGACCAAGGTAGCGTTGCCAAGGAAACGACAGGCCTGAGTGGCAGTAAAGTTCAAAGGTCGACAGTTGGGATCCGAAATCTCCCATCGTGCGAACTCCGCGTGGGGTTGTCTCCTCCAGTCGTAGCATCCCTCACACCCACACTCCTCCGCCGACCTGCATCCAGATGTAAACACTCAGAAAAACAGTAAGACAGATGGCAGACACACCG
>JAWQFJ010020728.1:0-10483 GCA_034096865.1 Theodoxus fluviatilis | reverse complement strand
GAATCTGAATCTGAATCTGAATCTGAATCTGAATCTGAATCTGAATCTGAATCAGAATCTGAATCTGAATCTGAATCTGAATCTGAATCTGAATCTGAATCTGAATCTGAATCTGAATCTGAATCTGAATCTGAATCTGAATCTGAATCTGAATCTGAATCTGAATCTGAATCTGAATCTGAATCTGAATCTGAATCAGAATCTGAATCTGAATCTGAATCTGAATCTGAATCTGAATCTGAATCTGAATCTGAATCTGAATCTGAATCTGAATCAGAATCTGAATCTGAATCTGAATCTGAATCTGAATCTGAATCTGAATCTGAATCTGAATCTGAATCTGAATCTGAATCTGAATCTGAATCTGAATCTGAATCTGAATCTGAATCAGAATCTGAATCTGAATCTGAATCTGAATCTGAATCTGAATCTGAATCTGAATCTGAATCTGAATCTGAATCTGAATCTGAATCTGAATCTGAATCTGAATCTGAATCTGAATCTGAATCTGAATCTGAATCTGAATCAGAATCTGAATCTGAATCTGAATCTGAATCTGAATCTGAATCTGAATCTGAATCTGAATCTGAATCTGAATCAGAATCTGAATCTGAATCTGAATCTGAATCTGAATCTGAATCTGAATCTGAATCGAATCTGAATCTGAATCTGAATCTGAATCTGAATCAGAATCTGAATCTGAATCTGAATCTGAATCTGAATCTGAATCTGAATCTGAATCTGAATCTGAATCTGAATCTGAATCTGAATCTGAATCTGAATCAGAATCTGAATCTGAATCTGAATCTGAATCTGAATCTGAATCTGAATCTGAATCTGAATCTGAATCTGAATCTGAATCTGAATCTGAATCTGAATCTGAATCTGAATCTGAATCTGAATCTGAATCTGAATCTGAATCTGAATCAGAATCTGAATCTGAATCTGAATCTGAATCTGAATCTGAATCTGAATCTGAATCTGAATCTGAATCTGAATCTGAATCTGAATCAGAATCTGAATCTGAATCTGAATCGAATCAGAATCTGAATCTGAATCTGAATCTGAATCTGAATCTGAATCTGAATCTGAATCTGAATCTGAATCTGAATCTGAATCTGAATCAGAATCTGAATCTGAATCTGAATCTGAATCTGAATCTGAATCTGAATCTGAATCTGAATCTGAATCTGAATCTGAATCTGAATCAGAATCTGAATCTGAATCTGAATCGAATCTGAATCAGAATCTGAATCTGAATCTGAATCAGAATCTGAATCTGAATCTGAATCTGAATCTGAATCAGAATCTGAATCTGAATCTGAATCTGAATCTGAATCTGAATCAGATCTGAATCTGAATCTGAATCAGAATCTGAATCTGAATCTGAATCTGAATCTGAATCTGAATCTGAATCTGAATCTGAATCTGAATCTGAATCTGAATCTGAATCTGAATCAGAATCTGAATCTGAATCTGAATCTGAATCTGAATCTGAATCAGAATCTGAATCTGAATCTGAATCAGAATCTGAATCTGAATCTGAATCTGAATCTGAATCAGAATCTGAATCTGAATCTGAATCTGAATCTGAATCTGAATCTGAATCTGAATCTGAATCTGAATCTGAATCTGAATCTGAATCTGAATCTGAATCAGAATCTGAATCTGAATCTGAATCTGAATCTGAATCAGAATCTGAATCTGAATCAATCTGAATCTGAATCTGAATCTGAATCTGAATCTGAATCAGAATCTGAATCTGAATCTGAATCTGAATCTGAATCTGAATCTGAATCTGAATCTGAATCTGAATCTGAATCTGAATCTGAATCTGAATCTGAATCTGAATCTGAATCTGAATCTGAATCTGAATCTGAATCTGAATCTGAATCTGAATCAGAATCTGAATCTGAATCTGAATCTGAATCTGAATCTGAATCTGAATCTGAATCTGAATCTGAATCTGAATCTGAATCTGAATCTGAATCTGAATCTGAATCTGAATCTGAATCTGAATCTGAATCTGAATCTGAATCTGAATCTGAATCTGAATCAGAATCTGAATCTGAATCTGAATCTGAATCTGAATCTGAATCTGAATCTGAATCTGAATCTGAATCTGAATCTGAATCAGAATCTGAATCTGAATCTGAATCTGAATCTGAATCTGAATCTGAATCTGAATCTGAATCTGAATCAGAATCTGAATCTGAATCTGAATCTGAATCTGAATCTGAATCTGAATCTGAATCTGAATCAGAATCTGAATCTGAATCTGAATCTGAATCTGAATCTGAATCTGAATCTGAATCTGAATCTGAATCTGAATCTGAATCTGAATCTGAATCTGAATCTGAATCTGAATCTGAATCAGAATCTGAATCTGAATCTGAATCTGAATCTGAATCTGAATCTGAATCTGAATCTGAATCTGAATCAGAATCTGAATCTGAATATCTGAATCTGAATCTGAATCTGAATCTGAATCTGAATCTGAATCTGAATCTGAATCTGAATCTGAATCTGAATCTGAATCTGAATCTGAATCTGAATCTGAATCTGAATCTGAATCTGAATCTGAATCTGAATCTGAATCTGAATCTGAATCAGAATCTGAATCAGAATCTGAATCTGAATCTGAATCTGAATCTGAATCTGAATCTGAATCTGAATCTGAATCAGAATCTGAATCAGAATCTGAATCTGAATCTGAATCTGAATCTGAATCTGAATCTGAATCTGAATCTGAATCTGAATCTGAATCTGAATCTGAATCTGAATCTGAATCTGAATCAGAATCTGAATCTGAATCAGAATCTGAATCTGAATCTGAATCTGAATCTGAATCTGAATCAGAATCTGAATCTGAATCTGAATCTGAATCTGAATCTGAATCAGAATCTGAATCTGAATCTGAATCTGAATCAGAATCTGAATCTGAATCTGAATCTGAATCAAAATCTGAATCTGAATCTGAATCTGAATCTGAATCAGAATCTGAATCTGAATCTGAATCTGAATCTGAATCAGAATCTGAATCTGAATCTGAATCAGAATCTGAATCAGAATCTGAATCAGAATCTGAATCTGAATCTGAATCTGAATCTGAATCTGAATCTGAATCAGAATCTGAATCTGAATCTGAATCTGAATCTGAATCTGAATCTGAATCAGAATCTGAATCTGAATCTGAATCTGAATCTGAATCTGAATCTGAATCTGAATCTGAATCTGAATCTGAATCTGAATCTGAATCTGAATCTGAATCAGAATCTGAATCTGAATCAGAATCTGAATCTGAATCTGAATCTGAATCAGAGTCTGAATCAGAATCTGAATCTGAATCTGAATCTGAATCTGAATCTGAATCTGAATCAGAATCTGAATCTGAATCAGAATCTGAATCTGAATCTGAATCTGAATCTGAATCTGAATCTGAATCTGAATCTGAATCTGAATCTGAATCTGAATCTGAATCTGAATCTGAATCTGAATCAGAATCTGAATCTGAATCTGAATCTGAATCTGAATCTGAATCTGAATCTGAATCTGAATCAGAATCTGAATCTGAATCTGAATCAGAATCTGAATCTGAATCTGAATCTGAATCTGAATCTGAATCTGAATCTGAATCTGAATCAGAATCTGAATCTGAATCAGAATCTGAATCTGAATCTGAATCTGAATCAGAATCTGAATCTGAATCTGAATCAGAATCTGAATCAGAATCTGAATCTGAATCTGAATCTGAATCTGAATCTGAATCTGAATCTGAATCTGAATCTGAATCTGAATCTGAATCTGAATCAGAATCTGAATCTGAATCTGAATCAGAATCTGAATCAGAATCTGAATCTGAATCTGAATCTGAATCTGAATCAGAATCTGAATCAGAATCTGAATCTGAATCTGAATCAGAATCTGAATCAGAATCTGAATCTGAATCAGAATCTGAATCTGAATCTGAATCTGAATCAGATCTGAATCTGAATCTGAATCTGAATCTGAATCAGAATCTGAATCAGAATCTGAATCTGAATCTGAATCTGAATCTGAATCTGAATCTGAATCTGAATCAGAATCTGAATCAGAATCTGAATCTGAATCTGAATCAGAATCTGAATCTGAATCTGAATCTGAATCTGAATCTGAATCTGAATCTGAATCTGAATCTGAATCTGAATCTGAATCTGAATCTGAATCAGAATCTGAATCTGAATCTGAATCTGAATCTGAATCAGAATCTGAATCTGAATCTGAATCTGAATCTGAATCTGAATCTGAATCTGAATCTGAATCTGAATCTGAATCAGAATCTGAATCTGAATCTGAATCTGAATCTGAATCTGAATCAGAATCTGAATCTGAATCTGAATCTGAATCTGAATCTGAATCTGAATCTGAATCTGAATCTGAATCTGAATCTGAATCTGAATCTGAATCTGAATCTGAATCTGAATCTGAATCTGAATCTGAATCTGAATCAGAATCTGAATCTGAATCTGAATCTGAATCAGAATCTGAATCTGAATCTGAATCTGAATCTGAATCAGAATCTGAATCTGAATCTGAATCTGAATCTGAATCAGAATCTGAATCTGAATCTGAATCTGAATCTGAATCTGAATCTGAATCTGAATCTGAATCTGAATCTGAATCTGAATCTGAATCTGAATCTGAATCTGAATCTGAATCTGAATCTGAATCTGAATCTGAATCTGAATCTGAATCAGAATCTTAATCCGAATCTGAATCAGAATCTGAATCAGAATCTGAATCTGAATCTGAATCTGAATCTGAATCTGAATCTGAATCTGAATCTGAATCTGAATCTGAATCTGAATCTGAATCTGAATCTGAATCTGAATCTGAATCTGAATCTGAATCTGAATCAGAATCTGAATCTGAATCTGAATCAGAATCTGAATCTGAATCTGAATCTGAATCTGAATCTGAATCTGAATCTGAATCTGAATCAGAATCTGAATCTGAATCTGAATCTGAATCTGAATCTGAATCTGAATCTGAATCTGAATCTGAATCTGAATCTGAATCTGAATCTGAATCTGAATCAGAATCTGAATCTGAATCAGAATCTGAATCTGAATCTGAATCTGAATCTGAATCTGAATCTGAATCTGAATCTGAATCTGAATCTGAATCTGAATCAGAATCTGAATCTGAATCTGAATCAGAATCTGAATCTGAATCTGAATCTGAATCTGAATCTGAATCTGAATCTGAATCTGAATCAGAATCTGAATCTGAATCTGAATCTGAATCTGAATCAGAATCTGAATCTGAATCTGAATCTGAATCTGAATCTGAATCTGAATCTGAATCTGAATCTGAATCAGAATCTGAATCTGAATCTGAATCTGAATCTGAATCTGAATCAGAATCTGAATCGAATCTGAATCAGAATCTGAATCTGAATCTGAATCTGAATCTGAATCTGAATCTGAATCTGAATCTGAATCTGAATCTGAATCTGAATCTGAATCTGAATCTGAATCTGAATCTGAATCTGAATCTGAATCTGAATCTGAATCTGAATCTGAATCTGAATCTGAATCTGAATCTGAATCTGAATCTGAATCTGAATCTGAATCTGAATCTGAATCTGAATCTGAATCTGAATCAGAATCTGAATCTGAATCTGAATCTGAATCTGAATCTGAATCTGAATCTGAATCTGAATCTGAATCTGAATCTGAATCTGAATCTGAATCTGAATCTGAATCTGAATCTGAATCTGAATCTGAATCAGAATCTGAATCAGAATCTGAATCTGAATCTGAATCTGAATCTGAATCTGAATCTGAATCTGAATCTGAATCTGAATCTGAATCTGAATCTGAATCTGAATCTGAATCTGAATCTGAATCTGAATCTGAATCTGAATCTGAATCTGAATCTGAATCTGAATCTGAATCTGAATCTGAATCTGAATCTGAATCAGAATCTGAATCTGAATCTGAATCTGAATCTGAATCTGAATCTGAATCTGAATCTGAATCTGAATCTGAATCTGAATCTGAATCTGAATCTGAATCAGAATCTGAATCTGAATCTGAATCTGAATCTGAATCTGAATCTGAATCTGAATCTGAATCTGAATCTGAATCTGAATCTGAATCTGAATCTGAATCTGAATCTGAATCTGAATCTGAATCTGAATCTGAATCAGAATCAGAATCAGAATCAGAATCAGAATCAGAATCAGAATCAGAATCAGAATCAGAATCAGAATCAGAATCTGAATCTGAATCAGAATCAGAATCAGAATCAGAATCAGAATCAGAATTGTCACACGGCGAATTTGAGGAGCCGGTGAACTTGGGCCTTTTACATCCTGGCTAGGGGTTATGCGGCAACCCATTAAAGTTTTGCTGCGTTAGAAAAGGGTAAACTTTTCGAAGCAATGGGGAGAGTGAATAGAGCTCACAGTGCGCACGGACTAAGGGAGGTTCTAGGAACGGAGAAGGTTTTGGTCCGTGCAAGTTGCTTGTGAGAGGCTCACGGGAGATTTGAGAGGGAGGTCGGAGGGCAGACAGAGGTAGAGAGCGGTGTTGCTAGGAGCTGTGAAGTTGGTTTCGTGATAGCCTGGTTTCTGTGTATTAAGAGTCAGGTGGCGCTGTGTACCCACAGAATCAAAATCAGAATCAGAATCAGAATCAGAATCAAAATCAGAATCAGAATCAGAATCAGAATCAGAATCAGAATCTGAATCAGAATCTGAATCTGAATCTGAATCTGAATCTGAATCTGAATCTGAATCTGAATCTGAATCTGAATCAGAATCTGAATCTGAATCAGAATCTGAATCAGAATCTGAATCTGAATCAGAATCTGAATCTGAATCAGAATCTGAATCTGAATCTGAATCTGAATCTGAATCTGAATCTGAATCTGAATCTGAATCTGAATCTGAATCTGAATCTGAATCTGAATCTGAATCTGAATCAGAATCATCTGAATCTGAATCTGAATCTGAATCTGAATCTGAATCTGAATCAGAATCTGAATCTGAATCTGAATCTGAATCTGAATCTGAATCTGAATCTGAATCTGAATCTGAATCTGAATCTGAATCAGAATCTGAATCTGAATCTGAATCTGAATCTGAATCTGAATCTGAATCTGAATCTGAATCTGAATCTGAATCTGAATCTGAATCTGAATCTGAATCTGAATCTGAATCTGAATCTGAATCTGAATCTGAATCTGAATCTGAATCTGAATCTGAATCTGAATCTGAATCTGAATCTGAATCTGAATCTGAATCAGAATCTGAATCTGAATCTGAATCTGAATCTGAATCTGAATCTGAATCTGAATCTGAATCTGAATCTGAATCTGAATCTGAATCTGAATCTGAATCTGAATCTGAATCTGAATCTGAATCAGAATCTGAATCTGAATCTGAATCAGAATCTGAATCTGAATCTGAATCAGAATCTGAATCTGAATCTGAATCTGAATCTGAATCTGAATCTGAATCTGAATCTGAATCTGAATCTGAATCTGAATCTGAATCTGAATCTGAATCTGAATCTGAATCTGAATCTGAATCAGAATCTGAATCAGAATCTGAATCTGAATCTGAATCTGAATCTGAATCTGAATCTGAATCTGAATCTGAATCTGAATCTGAATCTGAATCTGAATCTGAATCTGAATCTGAATCTGAATCTGAATCTGAATCTGAATCTGAATCTGAATCTGAATCTGAATCTGAATCTGAATCAGAATCTGAATCTGAATCTGAATCTGAATCTGAATCTGAATCTGAATCTGAATCTGAATCTGAATCTGAATCTGAATCTGAATCAGAATCTGAATCTGAATCTGAATCTGAATCAGAATCTGAATCTGAATCTGAATCTGAATCTGAATCTGAATCTGAATCTGAATCTGAATCTGAATCAGAATCTGAATCTGAATCTGAATCTGAATCTGAATCTGAATCTGAATCTGAATCTGAATCTGAATCTGAATCTGAATCTGAATCTGAATCTGAATCTGAATCTGAATCTGAATCTGAATCTGAATCAGAATCTGAATCTGAATCTGAATCTGAATCTGAATCTGAATCTGAATCAGAATCTGAATCTGAATCTGAATCTGAATCTGAATCTGAATCTGAATCTGAATCAGAATCTGAATCTGAATCTGAATCTGAATCTGAATCTGAATCTGAATCTGAATCAGAATCTGAATCTGAATCTGAATCTGAATCTGAATCTGAATCTGAATCTGAATCTGAATCTGAATCTGAATCTGAATCTGAATCTGAATCTGAATCTGAATCTGAATCTGAATCTGAATCTGAATCTGAATCTGAATCTGAATCTGAATCTGAATCTGAATCTGAATCTGAATCTGAATCTGAATCTGAATCAGAATCTGAATCTGAATCTGAATCTGAATCTGAATCTGAATCTGAATCTGAATCTGAATCTGAATCTGAATCTGAATCTGAATCTGAATCTGAATCAGAATCTGAATCTGAATCTGAATCTGAATCTGAATCTGAATCTGAATCTGAATCTGAATCTGAATCTGAATCTGAATCAGAATCTGAATCTGAATCTGAATCTGAATCTGAATCTGAATCTGAATCTGAATCTGAATCTGAATCTGAATCTGAATCTGAATCTGAATCTGAATCTGAATCTGAATCTGAATCTGAATCTGAATCTGAATCTGAATCTGAATCTGAATCTGAATCTGAATCTGAATCTGAATCTGAATCTGAATCTGAATCTGAATCTGAATCTGAATCTGAATCAGAATCTGAATCTGAATCTGAATCTGAATCTGAATCTGAATCTGAATCTGAATCTGAATCTGAATCTGAATCAATCTGAATCTGAATCTGAATCTGAATCTGAATCTAAATCTGAATCTGAATCTGACTAAGAATCTGAATCTGAATCTGATTCTGAATCTGAATCTGAACCTGAATCTGAATCTGAATCTGAATCTGAATCTGAATCTGAATCTGAATCTGAATCTGAATCTGAATCTGAATCTGAATCTGAATCTGAATCTGAATCTGAATCTGAATCTGAATCTGAATCTGAATCTGAATCTGAATCAGAATCTGAATCTGAATCTGAATCTGAATCTGAATCTGAATCTGAATCTGAATCTGAATCTGAATCTGAATCTGAATCTGAATCTGAATCTGAATCTGAATCTGAATCTGAATCTGAATCTGAATCAGAATCTGAATCTGAATCTGAATCTGAATCTGAATCTGAATCTGAATCTGAATCTGAATCTGAATCTGAATCTGAATCTGAATCTGAATCTGAATCATCTGAATCTGAATCTGAATCTGAATCTGAATCTGAATCTGAATCTGAATCTGAATCTGAATCTGAATCTGAATCTGAATCTGAATCTGAATCTGAATCTGAATCTGAATCTGAATCTGAATCTGAATCTGAATCTGAATCTGAATCTGAATCTGAATCTGAATCTGAATCTGAATCTGAATCTGAATCTGAATCTGAATCTGAATCTGAATCAGAATCTGAATCTGAATCTGAATCTGAATCTGAATCTGAATCTGAATCTGAATCTGAATCTGAATCTGAATCTGAATCTGAATCTGAATCTGAATCTGAATCTGAATCTGAATCTGAATCTGAATCTGAATCTGAATCTGAATCTGAATCTGAATCTGAATCTGAATCTGAATCTGAATCTGAATCTGAATCTGAATCTGAATCTGAATCTGAATCTGAATCTGAATCTGAATCTGAATCTGAATCTGAATCTGAATCAGAATCTGAATCTGAATCTGAATCTGAATCTGAATCTGAATCTGAATCTGAATCAGAATCTGAATCTGAATCTGAATCAGAATCTGAATCTGAATCTGAATCAGAATCTGAATCTGAATCTGAATCTGAATCTGAATCTGAATCAGAATCTGAATCTGAATCTGAATCTGAATCTGAATCAGAATCTGAATCTGAATCTGAATCTGAATCTGAATCTGAATCTGAATCTGAATCTGAATCTGAATCTGAATCAGAATCTGAATCATGAATCTGAATCTGAATCTGAATCTGAATCTGAATCTGAATCTGAATCTGAATCTGAATCAGAATCTGAATCTGAATCTGAATCTGAATCTGAATCTGAATCTGAATCTGAATCTGAATCTGAATCTGAATCTGAATCTGAATCTGAATCTGAATCTGAATCAGAATCTGAATCATAATCTGAATCTGAATCTGAATCTGAATCTGAATCTGAATCTGAATCTGAATCTGAATCTGAATCTGAATCTGAATCTGAATCTGAATCTGAATCTGAATCAGAATCTGAATCTGAATCTGAATCTGAATCTGAATCTGAATCTGAATCTGAATCTGAATCTGAATCTGAATCTGAATCTGAATCTGAATCTGAATCTGAATCTGAATCATCTGAATCTGAATCTGAATCTGAATCTGAATCT
>JAWQFJ010020727.1:0-21203 GCA_034096865.1 Theodoxus fluviatilis | reverse complement strand
CCCAGCCTCCTTGCAGTCCCCCAGCCTCCTTGCAGTCCCCCAGCCTCCTTGCAGTCCCCCAGTCTCCTTGCAGTCCCCCAGCCTCCTTGCAGTCCCCCAGCATCCTTGCAGTCCCCCAGCAGCCTTGCAGTCCCCCAGCAGCCTTGCAGTCCCCTAGTCTCCTTGCAGTCCCCCAGCAGCCTTGCAGTCCCCCAGTCTCCTTGCAGTCCCCCAGCAGCCTTGCAGTCCCCCAGCAGCCTTGTAGTCCCCCAGCAGCCTTGCAGTCCCCCATCAGCCTTGCAGTCCCCCAGCAGCCTTGCAGTCCCCCAGCCTTCCTGCAGTCTCCCAGCCTTCCTGCAGTCCCCCAGCCTTCCTGCAGTCCCCCAGCCTTCCTGCAGTCCCCCAGCCTTCCTGCAGTCCCCCAGCCTCCTTGCAGTCCCCCAGCAGCCTTGCAGTCCCCCAGCAGCCTTGTAGTCCCCCAGCAGCCTTGCAGTCCCCCATCAGCCGTGCAGTCCCTCAGCAGCCTTGCAGTCCCCCAGCAGCCTTGCAGTCCCCCAGCAGCCTTGCAGTCCCCCAGCAGCCTTGCAGTCCCCCAGCAGCCTTGCAGTCCCACAGCCTCCTTGCTGTCCCCCAGTCTCCTTGCAGTCCCCCAGTCTCCTTGCAGTCCCCCAGCCTCCTTGCAGTCCCCCAGTCTCCTTGCAGTCCCCCAGCCTCCTTGCAGACCCACAGTCTCCTTGCAATCCATCAGCCTCCTTGCAGTCCCCCAGTCTCCTTGCAGTCCCCCAGCAGCCTTGCAGTCCCCCAGCAGCCTTGCAGTCCCCCAGGAGCCTTGCAGTCCCCCAGCAGCCTTGCAGTCCCCAGCCTCCCTGCAGTCCCCCAGTCTCCTTGCAGTCCCCCAGTCTCCTTGCAGTCTCCCAGCAGCCTTGCAGTGCCCCAGGAGCCTTGCAGTCTCCCAGCAGCCTTGCAGTGCCCCAGTCTCCTTGCAGTCCTCCAGCAGCCTTGCAGTGCCCCAGTCTCCTTGCAGTCCTCCAGCAGCCTTGCAGTCCCCCAGGAGCCTTGCAGTCCCCCAGCAGCCTTGCAGTCCCCCAGGAGCCTTGCAGTCCCCCAGCAGCCTTGCAGTACCCCAGCAGCCTTGCAGTCCCCAGCCTCCCTGCAGTCCCCCAGTCTCCTTGCAGTCCCCCAGTCTCCTTGCAGTCTCCCAGCAGCCTTGCAGTGCCCCAGTCTCCTTGCAGTCCTCCAGCAGCCTTGCAGTCCCCCAGCAGCCTTGCAGTCCCCCAGCCTTCCTGCAGTCCCCCAGCCTTCCTGCAGTCCCCAGCAGCCTTGCAGTCCCCCAGCATCCTTGCAGTCCCCAGCAGCCTTGCAGTCCCCCAGCAGCCTTGCAGTCCCCCAGCCTCCTTGCAGTCCCCCAGCCTCCTTGCAGTCCCCCAGCAGCCTTGCAGTCCCCCAGCAGCCTTGCAGTCCCCCAGCAGCCTTGCAGTCCCCCAGTCTCCTTGCAGTCCCCAGCCTCCCTGCAGTCCCCCAGTCTCCTTGCAGTCCCCCAGTCTCCTTGCAGTCCCCCAGCAGCCTTGCAGTCCCCCAGCAGCCTTGCAGTCCCCCAGCAGCCTTGCAGTACCCCAGCAGCCTTGCAGTCTCCCAGTCTCCTTGCAGTCCCCCAGTCTCCTTGCAGTCCCCCAGTCTCCTTGCAGTCCCCCAGCAGCCTTGCAGTTTCCCAGCAGCCTTGTAGTCCCCCAGCAGCCTTGCAGTCCCCCAGCAGCCTTGCAGTCCCCCAGCCTCCTTGCAGTCCCCCAGCCTCCTTGCAGTCCCCCAGCAGCCTTGTAGTCCCCCAGCAGCCTTGCAGTCCCCCAGCAGCTTTGCAGTCCCCCAGCAGCCTTGTAGTCCCTCAGTCTCCTTGCAGTCCCCCAGTCTCCTTGCAGTCCCCCAGTCTCCTTGCAGTCCCCCAGCAGCCTTGCAGTCCCTCAGTCTCCTTCCTTTCATGTCTCTCGTAGCAACGAATGTCTGTGCCAGAAGGAGGCTGCCAGGACTGGAGTGGCCTGAACTGGAGTGGACTGGAGTAGAGTGTAGTGGACTAAATTGGAGTGGAGTGAACTGAACTGGAATAGCGTGGATTGAGCTGCAGTACATTAAACTGGAGTAGTGTGGACTGAACCTAAGTGGACTGGAATGGAGAGGACCGAAGTGGAGTGGGATGGAGTGGATAGGACGGAAGTGGAGTGGGATGGAGTGGAGTGGACTGCAGTAGAGTGGGATGGAGTGGAGAGGACTGATATGGAGTGGGATGGAGTGGAGAGGACTGAAGTGGAGTGGGATGGAGTGGAGAGGACTGATGTGGAGTGGGATGGAGTGGAGAAGACTGAAGTGGAGTGGGATGGAGTGGAGAGGACGGAAGTGAGAGTGGGATGGAGTGGAGTGGACTGAAGTGGAGTGGGATGGAGTGGAGAGAAAAGGCGACTGTTCCCAGGCAGGACCCAATGTCTGCATGCTCCACCAACCATGAGACAGTGTGTCCTCCCTGTGGCTCAGCTTGTCGCCCATGACAACGAACTCCACCCATCTCGGCCTGGCGCGTCATCTCACGTGGGTGTGGTCGTCTCTGACTCGTTCATGTCACGTGGGTGTGGTCGTCTCTGACTCGTTCATGTCACGTGGGTGTGGTAATCTTACCCTGCATTTCGTTGCACTCTGCTTCATATCGGCTACGATGCAGCAGGCTGAGAAGTTTTGATTGGTTGGGTTTTTTGTTTTACTTCAAAAGGACGTTATCATTAAAAGTAGAAGGTTTTGGAGGGCCTCTTTTGGCTAGATAAATCCCCAAAATAATTTCACGTTCAATGTTATCCCTCTTGAGTGAAGAGATAACTAAATTAAAGCATTAGGGTCGATTAACATTGATACACGATCTTTGGTGACGTTTCACCCAGCGGCAGTGGTCAACATCCTGTCAAGGTCGCGCAGCAGCTGAAGCATCTCAGAAGGCGCTCGCTCTAACTGCTTCACACTCGAGTGCGCCACTTGCTGTGCCCAGCAACAATGAAAATACATCGCCCATAGTCGCATTTGATTGGCTCACACTAAACATCTGATTAAATGGAAGTCACTCGTTTGCTTTCAACTTTTGAATAAATGAATGCTTTAGTGCTCTCATCACTGTGGCAGAGTGAATTGTATGTCATGGTTTGATGTATGTAGTAAACGTCGGCGTGTATACCTGCATCTGTAACGAAGTAGCAGACGACACGTTTTTGGATTTCCCTTGACCTTCCTTTATGACTGGTGATGGTTATCTCCCTTCCAACATCAATGATAGACTCTAATGCTCTTATTAAGTCGTCAAAAATGATACAATTGAGAGTGAAATCATTTTGGGGATTCATCTATCCAAAGAGGGCCTCCAAAACCCTCTACTTTCAATGAAAATGTCTCTTATAAGTCAATTAAAAAACCCAACCAGTCAAAACTCCTTAGCGTGCTACATCGTAGCAGAGATGAAGCAGAGTGTAACGGAACGTAGGGTTTGACTCAATCGTGTCACGTGATTGTGTCTGTGACGTTTTGGATGTCTGTCACACACTCGTCTGAGTGGATGATGAATGTGTGGATGACGCCTATGTAGATGGTGTCAATGGGCGGGGGTGGAAATGGACAGGGGTGGAAATGGGCGGGAGTGGAAATGGGCGGGGGTGGAAATGGGTGGGGGTGGAAATGGATGTAAGTGGAAATGGATGGGGGTGGAAATGGGTGGGGCTGGAAATGGGTGGGGGTGGAAATGGATGGGGGTGGAAAGGAGTGGGAGTGAAAATGGGCGGAGGTGGTAATGGGCGGGGATGGAAATGGGCGGTGTGGAAATGGATAGGGGTGGTAATGGACGGGGATGGAAATGGGCGGGGGTGGAAATGGGCGGGTTGGAAATGGACGGGGATGGAAATGGGCGGGGTGGAAATGGACGGGGATGGAAATGGGCGGGGGTGGAAATGGATGGGGTGGAAATGGGTGGGGGTGGAAATGGGCGGGGGTGGAAATGGGCTTGGGGGTGAAAATGAATGGGAGTGGAAAAGGGCGGGAGGGAAAATGGGTGTAAGTGGAAATAGATGGGAGTGGAAATGGATGAGGTTGAATATGGTTAAGGGGTGGAAATGGGCGGGGTTGGAAATAGGCGGGGTGGAAATGGGCGGTAGTGGAAATGGATAGGGGTAGAAATAAATAGGGGTTAATATGGGTGGGGGTGGAAATGGGCTTGGGGGTGGAAATGGGCGGGGTTGGAAATAGGCGGGGTGGAAATGGGCGTGGGTGGAAATGGATAGGGGTGGAAATGAATAAGGGTGGATATGGGTGGGGGTGGATATGGGTTTGGTGGTGGAAATGGGCGGGGTTGGAAATAGGCGGGGTGGAAATGGGCGGGCATTGAAATAGGCGGGAGTGGAAATGGGCGGGGGTGGAAATGGGTGGTAGTGGAAATGGATAGGGGTAGAAATAAATAGGGGTTAATATGGGTGGGGGTGGAAATGGGCTTGGGGGTGGAAATGGGTGGGGGTGGAAATGGATGTAAGTGGAAATGGATGGGGGTGGAAATGGGTGGGGCTGGAAATGGGTGGGGGTGGAAATGGATGGGGGTGGAAAGGAGTGGGAGTGAAAATGGGCGGAAGTGGTAATGGGCGGGGATGGAAATGGGCGGTGTGGAAATGGATAGGGGTGGTAATGGACGGGGATGGAAATGGGCGGGGGTGGAAATGGGCGGGTTGGAAATGGACGGGGATGGAAATGGGCGGGGTGGAAATGGACGGGGATGGAAATGGGCGGGGGTGGAAATGGATGGGGTGGAAATGGGTGGGGGTGGAAATGGGCGGGGGTGGAAATGGGCTTGGGGGTGAAAATGAATGGGAGTGGAAAAGGGCGGGAGGGAAAATGGGTGTAAGTGGAAATAGATGGGAGTGGAAATGGATGAGGTTGAATATGGTTAAGGGGTGGAAATGGGCGGGGTTGGAAATAGGCGGGGTGGAAATGGGCGGTAGTGGAAATGGATAGGGGTAGAAATAAATAGGGGTTAATATGGGTGGGGGTGGAAATGGGCTTGGGGGTGGAAATGGGCGGGGTTGGAAATAGGCGGGGTGGAAATGGGCGTGGGTGGAAATGGATAGGGGTGGAAATGAATAAGGGTGGATATGGGTGGGGGTGGATATGGGCTTGGTGGTGGAAATGGGCGGGGTTGGAAATAGGCGGGGTGGAAATGGGCGGGCATTGAAATAGGCGGGAGTGGAAATGGGCGGGGGTGGAAATGGGTGGTAGTGGAAATGGATAGGGGTAGAAATAAATAGGGGTTAATATGGGTGGAGGTGGAAATGGGCTTGGGGGTGGAAATGGGCGGGGTTGGAAATAGGCGGGGTGGAAATGGGCGTGGGTGGAAATGGATAGGGGTGGAAATGGATAGGGGTGGAAATGAATAAGGGTGGATATGGGTGGGGGTGGATATGGGCTTGGTGGTGGAAATGGGCGGGGTTGGAAATAGGCGGGGTGGAAATGGGCGGGCATTGAAATAGGCGGGAGTGGAAATGGGCGGGGGTGGAAATGGGCGGGGGTGGAAATGGGCGGGGTAGTGGACGCTTTGAGTGGGATATTGCAACGCTGCATGAAGACAGTGTGACGCCACCAAGCCAGACGCCTCCCGCTTCAAGATTCTGCAAGTAGTAACCTCGCTTTTGTCTGACATGAACTGAGTCTGACCTCGATGTGCCGTGGGCAACAGTAACAGCAGCAGCAACAGTAGCAGTGACAGCAGCAGTAACAGCA
Source organism: Theodoxus fluviatilis (assembly GCA_034096865.1). Taxonomy (NCBI): domain Eukaryota; kingdom Metazoa; phylum Mollusca; class Gastropoda; order Cycloneritida; family Neritidae; genus Theodoxus; species Theodoxus fluviatilis. Next base: position 15,443 of record JAWQFJ010020727.1, on the reverse strand, counting down.
GCAGCAACAGAAGCAGTAACAGCAGCAGCAAAGGCAGAGTAACAGCAGCAGTAACAGCAATAATAACAGCAGCAGTACGAGCAGCAGCAACAGCAGCAGTAACAGCAATAATAACAGCAGCAGTACGAGCAGCAGCAACAGCAGCAGTAACAGTAGCAGTAAGATCAATAGTAACAGCAGCAGTAAGATCAATAGTAACAGCAGCAGTAGCAGCAGCAGTAACCGCAATAGTAACAGCAGCAATAACAGCAGCAGTAACGCAATAGTAACAGCAGCAATAACAGCAGCAGTAACATCAGTAACAGGAAAAGCTGTAACAGCATCAGCGACAGCAGCAGTGACAGCAGCAGTAAAAGCAGCAGCAACAGCAGCAGTAACGGAAGCAGTGACAGCAATAGTGATAGCAACAGTAACAGCAGCAGTAACAGTAGCAATAAGAGCAACCGTAACTGCAACAGTAACAGCAGCAGTAACAGCAGCAGTAACAACAGCAGTAAAAGAAGCTGTAACAGCAGCAGAAACAGCAGCAGTAACAGCAGTAGTAACAGCAACAGCAGTAGCAGCAGCAGTAACAGCAACAGTAACAGCAGCAGTAACATCAGCAGTAAGAGCAGCAGTAAGAGCAATAGTAACAGCAGCAGTAACAGCAGCAGTAACAACAGCAGTAAAAGAAGCTGTAACAGCAGCAGAAACAGCAGCAGTAACAGCAGTAGTAACAGCAACAGCAGTAGCAGCAGCAGTAACAGCAACAGTAACAGCAGCAGTAACATCAGCAGTAAGAGCAGCAGTAAGAGCAGCAGTAAGAGCAATAGTAACAGCAGCAGTAACAGCAGCAGAAAGAGCAATAGTAACAGCAGCAGTAACAGCAACAGCCGCAGTAACAGCAGCGGACACAACAGCAGTAACAGCAGCAGTAACAGCAGCAGCAACAGCAGCAGTAATAGCAGCAGTAATAGCAGCAGTAACAGCAGCAGTAACAACAGCAGTAATAGCAGTAGTAACAGCAACAGCAGTAGCAGCAGCAGTAGCATAAGTAGTAACAGCAGCAGTATCAGCGGCAGTAACTGCAGCAGTAACAGCAGCAGTAAGAGCAATAGTAACAGCAGCAGTAACAGCAACAGTAACAGCAGCAGAAAGAGCAATAGTAACAGCAGCAGTAACAGCAACAGCCGCAGTAACAGCAGCGGAAACAACAGCAGTAACAGCAGCAGTAACAGCAGCATTAATAGCAGCAGTAACAGCAGCAGTAAGAGCAATAGTAACAGCAGCAGTAACAGCAGCAGTAACAGCAGCAGTAATAGCAGCAGTAAGAGCAATAGTAAGAGCAATAGTAACAGCAACCGCCGCAGTAACAGCAACAGCCGCAGTAACAACAGCGGAAAAAACAGCAGTAACAGCAGCAGTAACAGCAGCAGTAACAGCAGCAGTAACAGCAGCAGTAACAGCAGTAGTAAGAGCAATAGTAACAGCAGCAGTAACAGCAACAGTAACAACAGCAGTAACAGCAGCAGTAACAACAGCAGTAACAGCAGCAGTAATAGCAGCAGTAAGAGCAATAGTAAGAGCAATAGTAACAGCAGCAGTAACAGCAACAGTAAGAGCAACAGTAACAACAGCAGTAACAGCAGCAGTAACAGCAGCAGTAACAGCAGCAGAAACAGCAGCAGTAACAGCAGCAGAAACAGCAACAGTAACAACAGCAGTAACAGCAGCAGTAACAGCAGCAGTAACAGCAGCAGTAAGAGCAATAGTAACAGCAGCAGTAACAGCAGCAGTAACAGCAGCAGTAACAGCAATAGTAACAGCAGCAATAACAGCAACAGCAGCGGTAACAACAGCAGTAACAGCAGCAGTAACAGCAGCAGTAACAACAGCAGCAGGAACAGTAACAGCAGCAGAAACAGCAGTCTCCGTCGATATGGTCATTGACTTGGGATGCTGAGACCTCTGAACCATGCATGCCCCACACACGCCAGCATGCATGCCCCACACACGCCAGCATGCATGCCCCTCACACGCCAGCATGCATGCCACACACACGCCAGCATGCATGCCGCACACACGCCAGCATGCATGCCCCACACACGCCAGCATGCATGCCACACACACGCCAGCATGCATGCCCCTCACACGCCAGCATGCATGCCACACACACGCCAGCATGCATGCCCCACACACGCCAGCATGCATGCCCCACACACGCCAGCATGCATGCCCCACACACGCCAGCATGCATGCCCCACACACGCCAGCATGCATGCCCCACACACGCCAGCATGCATGCCACACACACGCCAGCATGCATGCCCCACACACGCCAGCATGCATGTCCCACACACGCCAGCATGCATGCCACACACACGCCAGCATGCACGCCCCACACACGCCAGCATGCATGCTACACACACGCCAGCATGCATGCCACACACACACTAGCATGCATGCCACACACACGCCAGCATGCATGGCCAAAACGTGAGGATATGTACAACGATCACGCAGGGAAAAAAATGTGCGCCTGGAAAGAGTGGGAGCCTTGTGTGGTGGTCCTCATTTCTGAGGCACTCCTAGTCACAGACAGTTAGCAACAATGGCGAATGCAACAATAACCATGATGATGATGATGATGATGATGATGATGATGATGATGATGATGATGATGATGATGATGATGATGATGATGATGATGTTAATAATGATAATAATGATAATAACAACAACAATAAAATCATCAATAATGACGATGATGACGAAGACGACGATAACAACAACAACAACAGCAATAACCTTTATTTCACCCATTTTTAAAGGAATATTTCTAGAGGAAATTCCCCCTTGATCGCCACTGCGCAACGCCCAATACCCGGTTTTATTTCCCGGCAGGAGAGGCAGAGCAGGAGCAGCACCTTGCCCAAGGATGCGCCTCTAGGATCGGCGCAGCTGGGAACGCCACAGACGCTCGCTGCAGGTGGCGGCAGGCGTGGCGGCAGGCGTGGCGGCAGGCGTGGCGGCAGGCGTGGCGGCAACATTGACCTTGAGGCCCTGGTGGACTTCTTCATTCAGTGATTCCACCGCAAAGCTATCGCGATTTCTGTTTGTCTGTCACCAACAGTCCTTGTCTCCACAGCCGCGCTGCTTGCTGCCCAGGCGTCACCCGCTCTGACCACAGTTTGCTCAAGGAGGGCGTGGGTGGACGCCTGGCGTGACGAATCTGGATAGCTCGGCGCGTGGCGTGGGAGGCTCCACACCCTCCCAATCTGCCTATCAGCAAACAAACACTTGACCCGTTCAGTCAGGGCGCGTACCCCGGATGCGTGTGTTTGGCCAGTGTTTGAGTGTTTTATTGCGCGGCCTGGCCCCCCTTGCCCCAGACGCCTTTGTGTTATTGGTGTACTATGTGTGCTCTGTGTGTTTTCTATGTTGTGTGTGCTCTGTGTGGTATGTGTGCTCTGTGTGGTCTGTGTGCTCTGTGTGATCTGTGTGCTCTGTGTGATCTGGGTGATGTGCTGTGTGATCTGTGTATTATGTGTGCTCTATGTGTTGTGTGCTCTGTGTGTTGTGTGCTATGTGTGCTATATGTGCTTCTTGTAATATGTGTGCTATGTGTGATGTGCTCTGTGTGTTTTTGTGTTGTGTGTGCTCTGTGTGGTCTGTGTACTCTGTGTGTCTGTGTGCTCTGTGTGCTCTGTGTGCTGTGTATTATGTGTGCTCTGTGTGTTGTGTGTTCTGTGTGCTGTGTGCTCTGTGTGCTATGTGTGCTTTGTGTGCTCTGTGTGCTGTGTGCTCTGTGTAATATGTGTGCTCTGTGTGTTGTGTGCTCTGTGTGTTGTGTGCTCTGTGTGCTTTGTGTAATATGTGTGCTATGTGTGATGTGTGCTCTGTGTGCTCTGTGTGCTTTGTGTAATATGTGTGCTATGTGTGATGTGTGCTCTGTGTGCCTGTGTGGTGTGTTTTATGTGTGTTCTGTGAGCTCTGTGTATTTGTGTGCTCTGTGTGCTCTGTGTGTATGTGTGCTTGGTGTGCTCTGTGTGTATGTGTGCTTGGTGTGCTCTGTGTGTATGTGTGCTTGGTGTGCTCTGTGTGTATGTGTGCTTGGTGTGCTCTGTGTGTATGTGTGCTTGGTGTGCTCTGTGTGTATGTGTGCTTGGTGTGCTCTGTGTGTATGTGTGCTTGGTGTGCTCTGTGTGTATGTGTGCTTGGTGTGCTCTGTGTGTATGTGTGCTTGGTGTGCTCTGTGTGTATGTGTGCTTGGTGTGCTCTGTGTGTATGTGTGCTTGGTGTGCTCTGTGTGTATGTGTGCTTGGTGTGCTCTGTGTGTATGTGTGCTTGGTGTGCTCTGTGTGTATGTGTGCTTGGTGTGCTCTGTGTGTATGTGTGCTTGGTGTGCTCTGTGTGTATGTGTGCTTGGTGTGCTCTGTGTGTATGTGTGCTTGGTGTGCTCTGTGTGTATGTGTGCTTGGTGTGCTCTGTGTGTATGTGGGCTTGGTGTGCTCTGTGTGTATGTGGGCTTGGTGTGCTCTGTGTGTATGTGTGCTTGGTGTGCTCTGTGTGTATGTGTGCTTGGTGTGCTCTGTGTGTATGTGTGCTTGGTGTGCTCTGTGTGTATGTGTGCTCTGTGTGTGTGTGCTCTGTGTGTATGTGTGTATGTGTGCTGTGTGCTTGTGTGTATGTGTGCTTGGTGTGCTCTGTGTGTATGTGTGCTTGGTGTGCTCTGTGTGTATGTGTGCTTGGTGTGCTCTGTGTGTATGTGTGCTTGGTGTGCTCTGTGTGTATGTGTGCTTGGTGTGCTCTGTGTGTATGTGTGCTTGGTGTGCTCTGTGTGTATGTGTGCTTGGTGTGCTCTGTGTGTATGTGTGCTTGGTGTGCTCTGTGTGTATGTGGGCTTGGTGTGCTGTGTGTGTATGTGTGGTTGGTGTGAGTTATGTGTGCTGTGTGTGTGCTCTGTGTGTATGTGTGCTGTGTGTGTGCTGTGTGTGTATGTGTGCTGGTGTGCTCTGTGTGTGTGTGTGTTGGTGTGCTCTGTGTGTGTGTGTGCTGTGTGTATGTGTGTGTGTGTATGTGTGTGTCTGTGTGTGTGTGTGCTTGTGTGTGTGTGCTGTGTGTATGTGTGCTGTGTGTGTGTGTGTGTGTGCTCTGTGTGCTGTGTGCTCTGTGTGTGTGTGTGTGTGTGTCTGTGTGTGTGTGTGTTGTGTGCGTGTGTGTTGTGTGTGTGTGCTCTGTGTGTATGTGTGTGTGTGTGTGTGTGTTGTGTGTGTGTGTGTGTGTGCTGTGTGTGTGTGTGTGTGTATGTGTGTGTGTGTCTGTGTGTTGTGAGTGTGTGTGTGTGTGTGTGTGCTTGTGTGCTGTGTGTATAGTCTGTGTCCTGTGTGTGATGTGTGCTCTGTGTGTGTGTGTGTGTGTTCTGTGAGCTCTGTGTATTGTGTGTGCTCTGTGTGCTCTGTGTACTGTGTGTTATGTGTGCTCTGCGTGCTTTGTGTAATATGTGTGCTCTGTGTCTTTTGTGTAATATGTGTGCTATGTGTGCTCTGTGTGTTGTGTGCTCTGTGTGCTCTGTGTGCTCTGTGTGTTGTGTGCTCTGTGTATTATGTGTCCTCTGTGTGTTGTGTGCTCTGTGTCCTCTGTGTGTTGTGAGCTATGTGTCCTCTGTGTGCTATGTGTGGTCTGTGTGGTCTGTGTGCTCTGTGTGCTTTGTGATCTGTGTATTATGTGTGCTCTGTGTGCTGTGTGATATGTGTATTATGTGTGCTCTGTGTATTATGTGTGCTTTGTGTATTAAGTGTGCTCTGTGTGCTTTGTGCTCTGTGTATTATGTGTGCTCTGTGTGCTTTGTGCTCTGTGTATTATGTGTGCTCTGTGTGCTGTGTGCTCTGTGTATTATGTGTGCTCTGTGTGCTGTGTGCTCTACGTGATGTGTGCTTTGTGTGCTACGTGTGCTACGTGTGCTCTGTGTGCTCTGTATGCTCTGTGTGCTGTGTTTTATGTGTGCTCTGTGTGCTTTGTGTGCTGTGTGTTATGTGTGCTGTGTGTATTGTGTGTGTTCTGTGTGCTCTGTGTGCTGTGTGCTCTGTGTGCTCTGTGTGCTTTGTGTAATATGTGTGCTCTGTGTGGTTTGTGTAATATGTGTGCTATGTGTGCTCTGTGTGCTCTGTGTGCTCTGTGTATTATGTGTACTCTGTGTGCTCTGTGTGTTGTGTGCTCTGTATGCTCTGTGTGATGTGTGCTCTGTGTATTATGTGTGCTCTGTGTCTTGTGTGTTGTGTGTTCTGTGTCCTCTGTGTGTTGTGTGCTACGTGTGCTCTGTGTGCTCTGTCTGCTCTGTGTGCTCTGTGTGCTTTGTGATCTGTGTATTATGTGTGCTCTGTGTGCTACGTGTGCTGTGTCCTCTGTGTGTTGTGTGCTCTGTGTGCTGTGTGTGCTATGTGTGCTCTCTGTGCTCTCTGTGCTTTGTGTGCTATGTGTGCTTTGTGCTCTGTGTATTATGTGTGCTCTGTGTGCTGTGTGCTCTGTGTATTATGTGTGCTCTGTATGCTGTGTGCTCTGTGTATTATGTGTGCTCTGTGTGCTATGTGTGCTATATGTGCTACGTGTGCTCTGTGTGATGTGTGTTATGTGTATTATGTGTGCTCTGTGTGCTCTGTGTGCTATGTGTGCTACGTGTGCTCTGTGTGCTGTGTGCTCTGTGTGCTCTGTGTGCTCTGTGTGCTATGTGTGCTACGTGTGCTACGTGTGCTACGTGTGCTACGTGTGCTCTGTGTGCTCTGTGTGCTCTGTGTGCTATGTGTGCTCTGTGTGCTCTGTGTGCTACGTGTGCTCTGTGTGCTCTGTGTGCTCTGTGTGCTATGTGTGCTCTGTGTGCTCTGTGTGCTCTGTGTGATATGTGTGCTATGTGTGATGTGTGCTCTGTGCTACGTGTGCTATGTGTGCTCTGTATGCTCTGTGTGCTCTGTGTGCTACGTGTGCTCTGTGTGCTATGTGTGCTCTGTGTGCTATGTGTGCTGTGGGTGCTCTGTGTGCTCTGTGTGCTATGTGTGCTATGTGTGCTCTGATTGCTCTGTGGGCTATGTGTGCTCTGTATGCTCTGTGTGCTATGTGTGTTCTGGGTGCTCTGTGTGCTTTGTGTGCTCTGTATGCTCTGTGTGCTATGTGTGCTATGTGTGCTACGTGTGCTACGTGTGATGTGTGCTCTGTATGCTCTGTGTGCTATGTGTGCTATGTGTGTTCTGGGTGCTCTGTAAGCTATGTGTGCTCTGTATGCTCTGTGTGCTATGTGTGCTATGTGTGCTACGTGTGCTCTGTGTGCTCTGTGGGCTATGTGTGCTCTGTATGCTCTGTGTGCTCTGCGTGCTCTGTGTGCTCTGCGTGCTCTGTGTGCTCTGTGTGCTCTGGGTGCTCTGTGTGCTCTGTGGGCTATGTGTGCTCTGTACGCTCTGTGTGCTCTGTGTGCTCTGGGTGCTCTGTGTGCTATGTGTGCTCTGTGTGCTATGTGTGCTCTGGGTGCTCTGTGTGCTCTGTGTGCTATGTGTGCTATGTGTGCTCTGTATGCTCTGTGGGCTATGTGTGCTCTGCTTGCTCTGTGTGCTATGTGTGTTCTGGGTGCTCGGTGTGCTTTGTGTGCTCTGTATGCTCTGTGTGCTATGTGTGCTATGTGTGCTATGTGTGCTACGTGTGCTACGTGTGATGTGTGCTCTGTATGCTCTGTGTGCTATGTGTGCTATGTGTGCTCTGTGTGCTATGTGTGTTCTGGGTGCTCTGTATGCTATGTGTGCTCTGTATGCTCTGTGTGCTCTGTGTGCTATGTGTGCTATGTGTGCTATGTGTGCTATGTGTGCTACGTGTGCTATGTGTGCTCTGTATGCTCTGTGGGCTATGTGTGCTCTGTATGCTCTGTGTGCTATGTGTGCTATGTGTGCTACGTGTGCTACGTGTGATGTGTGCTCTGTATGCTCTGTGTGCTATGTGTGCTCTGTATGCTCTGTGTGCTATGTGTGCTCTGGTGCTCTGTGTGCTCTGTGTGCTATGTGTGCTATGTGTGCTCTGTATGCTCTGTGTGCTATGTGTGCTATGTGTGCTATGTGTGCTATGTGTGCTCTGTGTGCTATGTGTGCTCTGTGTGCTCTGTGTGCTCTGTGTGCTATGTGTGCTATGTGTGCTATGTGTGCTATGTGTGCTACGTGTGCTACGTGTGATGTGTGCTCTGTATGCTCTGTGGGCTATGTGTGCTCTGTATGCTCTGTGTGCTATGTGTGCTATGTGTGCTACGTGTGCTACGTGTGATGTGTGCTCTGTATGCTCTGTGTGCTATGTGTGCTCTGTATGCTCTGTGTGCTATGTGTGCTCTGGGTGCTCTGGGTGCTCTGTGTGCTCTGTGGGCTATGTGTGCTCTGTATGCTATGTGGGCTATGTGTGCTCTGTATGCTATGTGGGTAATGTGTGCTATGTGTGCTATGTGTGCTATGTGTGCTCTGGGTGCTCTGTGTGCTCTGTGGGCTATGTGTGCTCTGTATGCTATGTGTGCTATGTGTGCTATGTGTGCTACGTGTGCTACGTGTGATGTGTGCTCTGTATGCTCTGTGGGCTATGTGTGCTCTGTATGCTCTGTGTGCTATGTGTACTACGTGACCTACGTGTGATGTGTGCTCTGTATGCTCTATGGGCTATGTGTGCTCTGTATGCTCTGTGGGCTATGTGTGCTCTGTATGCTCTGTGTGCTATGTGTGCTCTGGGTGCTCTGTGTGCTCTGTGGGCTATGTGTGCTCTGTATGCTCCGTGTGCTATGTGTGCTATGTGTGCTACGTGTGCTACGTGTGATGTGTGCTCTGTATGCTCTGTGGGCTATGTGTGCTCTGTATGCTCTGTGTGCTATGTGTGCTCTGGGTGCTCTGTGTGCTATGTGTGCTATGTGTGCTTTGTGTGCTCTGTGTGCTATGTGTGCTATGTGTGCTATGTATGCTACGTGTGCTACGTGTGATGTGTGCTCTGTATGCTCTGTGGGCTATGTGTGCTCTGTATGCTCTGTGTGCTATGTGTGCTCTGGGTGCTCTGTGTGCTCTGTGGGCTATGTGTGCTCTGTATGCTCTGTGTGCTATGTGTGCTATGTGTGCTACGTGTGCTACGTGTGATGTGTGCTCTGTATGCTCTGTGGGCTATGTGTGCTCTGTATGCTCTGTGTGCTATGTGTGCTCTGGGTGCTCTGTGTGCTCTGTGTGCTACGTGTGCTACGTGTGATGTGTGCTCTGTATGCTCTGTGTGCTATGTGTGCTATGTGTGCTACGTGTGCTACGTGTGCTACGTGTGATGTGTGCTCTGTATGCTCTGTGGGCTATGGGGGCTCTGTATGCTCTGTGTGCTATGTGTGCTATGTGTGCTATGTGTGCTACGTGTGCTACGTGTGCTACGTGTGATGTGTGCTCTGTATGCTCTGTGGGCTATGTGTGCTATGTGTGCTCTGGGTGCTCTGTATGCTCTGTGGGCTATGTGTGCTCTGTATGCTCTGTGTGCTATGTGTGCTATGTGTGCTACGTGTGCTACGTGTGATGTGTGCTCTGTATGCTCTGTGGGCTATGTGTGCTCTGTGGGCTATGTGTGCTCTGTATGCTCCGTGTGCTCTGTATGCTCTGTGTGCTATGTGTGCTATGTGTGCTACGTGTGCTACGTGTGATGTGTGCTCTGTATGCTCTGTGGGCTATGTGTGCTCTGTATGCTCTGTGTGCTATGTGTGCTTTGGGTGCTCTGTGTGCTATGTGTGCTATGTGTGCTACGTGTGCTACGTGTGATGTGTGCTATGTGTGCTATGTGTGCTATGTGTGCAATGTGTGCTACGTGTGCTACGTGTGATGTGTGCTCTGTGTGCTCTGTGTGCTCTGTGTGCTCTGTATGCTCTGTGTGCTATGTGTGCTATGTGTGCTACGTGTGCTACGTGTGCTATGTGTGCTACGTGTGCTACGTGTGATGTGTGCTCTGTGTGCTCTGTGTACTCTGTGGGCTATGTGTGCTCTGTGTGCTATGTGTGCTATGTGTGCTATGTGTGCTACGTGTGCTACGTGTGATGTGTGCTCTGTATGCTCTGTGGGCTATGTGTGCTCTGTATGCTCTGTGTGCTATGTGTGCTCTGGGTGCTCTGTGTGTTCTGTGGGCTATGTGTGCTCTTTATGCTCTGTGTGCTATGTGTGCTACGTGTGCTCTGTGTGCTCTGTGTGCTATGTGTGCTATGTGTGCTATGTGTGCTACGTGTGCTACGTGTGATGTGTGCTCTGTATGCTCTGTGGGCTATGTGTGCTCTGTATTCTCTGTGTGCTATGTGTGCTCTGGGTGCTCTGTGTGCTCTGTGGGCTATGTGTGCTCTGTATGCTCTGTGTGCTATGTGTGCTCTGTGGGCTATGTGTGCTACGTGTGCTCTGTGTGCTCTGTGTGCTCTGTGGGCTATGTGTGCTATGTGTGCTCTGTATGCTCTGTGGGCTATGTGTGCTCTGTATGCTCTGTGTGCTATGTGTGTTCTGGGTGCTCTGTGCGCTTTGTGTGCTCTGTATGCTCTGTGTGCTATGTGTGCTATGTGTGCTACGTGTGCTACGTGTGATGTGTGCTCTGTATGCTCTGTGGGCTATGTGTGCTCTGTGGGCTATGTGTGCTCTGGGTGCTCTGTGTGCTATGTGTGCTATGTGTGCTACGTGTGCTCTGTGTGCTCTGTGTGCTATGTGTGCTATGTGTGTTCTGTGGGCTATGTGTGCTCTGGGTGCTCTGGGTGCTCTGTGTGCTATGTGTGTGATGTGGGCTACGTGTGCTACGTGTGATGTGTGCTCTGTATGCTCTGTGTGCTATGTGTGTTCTGGGTGCTCTGTGTGCTATGTGTGCTCTGGGTGCTCTGTTTGCTCTGTGGGCTATATGTGCTCTGTATGCTCTGTGTGCTATGTGTGCTCTGGGTGCTCTGTGTGCTCCGTGGGCTATTTGTGCTCTGTATGCTCTGTGTGCTCTGGGTGCTCTGTATGCTCTGTGTGCTACTTGTGCTACGTGTGATGTGTGCTCTGGGTGCTCTGTATGCTCTGTGGGCTATGTGTGCTCTGTGTGCTCTGTGTGCTCTGTATGCTCTGTATGCTCTGTGGGCTATGTGTGCTCTGTGTGCTCTGTGTGCTCTGGGTGCTCTGTGTGCTTTGTGTGCTCCGTATGCTCTGTGTGCTATGTGTGCTATGTGTGCTACGTGTGCTACGTGTGATGTGTGCTCTGTATGCTCTGTGGGCTATGTGTGCTCTGTATGCTCTGTGTGCTATGTGTGCTCTGGGTGCTCTGTGTGCTCTGTGTGCTATGTGTGCTACGTGTGCTCTGTGTGCTCTGTATGCTCTGTGTGCTCTGCGTGCTCTGTGTGCTACGTGTGCTACGTGTGCTACGTGTGATGTGTGCTCTGTGTATTATGTGTGCCCTGTGTGCTCTGTGTGCTCTGTGTGCTCTGTGTGCTCTGTGTGCTGTGTGCTATAAGTGATGTGTGCTCTGTGTGCTACGCGTGCTACGTGTGCTCTGTGTGCTACGTGTGCTACGTGTGCTCTGTGTGCTTTGTGTTCTGTGTATTATGTGTGCTCTGTGTGCTTTGTGCTCTGTGTATTATGTGTGCTCTGTGTGCTTTGTGCTCTGTGTATTATTTGTGCTCTGTGTGCTGTGTGCTCTAAGTGATGTGTGCTCTGTGTGATCTGTGTGCTATGTGTGCTTTTGTTGCATGTGGAAATTTGGTGTTGCTGGCATGAGTTTTTATTCAAGTTTCAACTTTTTGTTAACGGGGGTCGAGGATCGCCTTTTTATCGTGCGAAGCCGTGAGCGTGTGCCTTTATACATGTATGTGTGTTTCGACTATTGGAGGAAAAAGGGCAGAGAGAAGTAGGAGAAGAAGGCACAGAGAAGAAGGAGAGACGAAGAAGTGAAGGTGGAAGAGAACAAGAAGAGCTACGCCTGGATGAAGCTGGTGCCTTGCCTGAGCAGAGCCTGCCACACCTGTCTTTCCAGCCATTGCTTTCTACCCTCTACCGTCTGTGAGATAAAACTTGGTAGTGCTATATACAGGGGTCGAGCTTTTACTTTTATATTATTAGAGTATGCTATTTCGTCGTTATCTGTTTGTAAATGTTGGTTTGCCATTTTAAACTCTTGTGAAGATAAACACATTTTATAAAAAAAAGTATCCACTTTGTTCGGGTTTTTTTAAAACTCAGTTCTAGATAATGGCTGTCACCCTTTCTTTGAGAGAGAGAGAGAGAGAGAGAGAGAGAGAGAGAGAGAGAGAGAGAGAGAGAGAGAGAGAGAGAGCAGGCGTTTACTTCAATCAGAGACACTATAAAAACCGCTGGCGCTGAACCTCCAGGTTTTGGGATATTTTAAAAAAATGTAAAAAAAGATCGGGTTCGAACCCGCAACCTCTCGAGAAAAGAGGGGGAAAACACACACACACACATAAAAACACAAAAACCCAAGTCGGGTTCGAACCCACAACCTCTCGAAAAAAGAGAAGAAAAAAAGTTTCAGCGCAAAATCAAACCTGGTCATGCATGACCAAGATTCGAAAGCTCTACCAGCTGAGCCATTAGAGAATTGCTATGACGGAGTGTTTGTAAAGCATGTAAATCCATTTCTAACCTATTGGCCCAGGAACAATCGACCATATATTTAAAACATGATGGATAGGTTCAGGAAAGCTCCTATTATGACATGTTTTGTTTTCCTTTGGCATGTCATAGACGCTGAATTAACACTCACACAGTCACACAGAGGAGGAAGTGTATTATACTTTATAGATGTTCACACCAGACATGTGCATTCGTACTCATTCACGCACACACCGTGTGTGGTACTGCTACCGAGTACCGTCTTTCTACAAGCAACGAGTCAATCCTGTTAACACGATGCATAACTGGTAGGTTTTTAGGCTAGATTTGCTTCGAAAAGTTGCAGAAAATCTGATGGTGATTACAATCTGACGGTATAACAAGTTTTGACAAGGAAAAAACCAAGCAACTATAACCATTCTGACCTTTGTCAGCCATGTTTGCAGAAGCTCCTAATCTCGCTGGAAACAAGATTTCATACTCTTGTCGTGGAACCAAACGACGAAAAGAGTGACCTGATTTTTCAATACAAACACTGTATTCATTTTGTTGTTTAGACTGCAAGTGTAACTTTTCTGACATGCGTTCCACTCAACACATTTTTCACCTAGTGGACATGTACTCGATTAATTGACTCGATTAAATTGAACTGATGTATTTGATCTACATTTGTATTAATCCGGAAAAATTATGAAATCATACTTCATTCATTCGAGCATTAGTCTTGACAGCGTTCAGCGGACGAAGTAAACATCAATCTACTTCGACCATAACGTAAGTGCGAGTTGCAGACGAAATTTATCACCGTCACATGACACGGTGACGCCGAATGTCAAATTACTGCTATCTTACGGTCGTAATAATCGGACAAAGTTTGAAAGTTAGTCCCCTAGTGAATGGCGAACTTTTGTGACAGTGTCAGATTTTAATTTCGTCTAAATAACATATGTAGTATGTATTCATACCCCTGTCTATCACAGTCTGAGATATCTTCTCACTGTCTGGCAAAAATGATACACAAATGATGTCCGGAATACAATGCAACGAATAAGCGTTCATTCGGAAGCCATGCATTTTGCCGCCGGCGCATCTGTAAGTGTAACCACGCGAGATACAGCGAGAAAAGGGGCGTGGCTGTAGAGTAGGTCGCCATTCCATCAAATGACTACTTGCATCGTAAAAAATCCTTCTTCCTCCTTCACCAATGTTCTCTAAATTATTCATTCTCGCATGGATTCTATATAGGACCCACGCTCCTGGAAACTCTACTTGCAAATGACGTAACGTTATTAATGACGTCAAACATTACGCAATTTTGCCATTCCATGAAACGCGTATTTGGGGAGGCGCTCTGGAGTGTATGACCTTAAAAAACCACTTTTTCCTTCAAGCCTCGATTCTGAAAATTTGATACATTCAATCGGACCTAACTTCCAGTTAGTGTGCAAATTCTCAAGGAAATCCGTCCAGTAGTTTTTGAGATATAAGCCGTGGAGTCGGGACAGACAGACAGACACACACACAGACAGACTAATAAAAACCGCTGGCGCTGAACCTCCAGGTTTTGGCACACACAAAAAATTGGGTTCAAACCCGCAATCTCTCGATAAAAGAGGGGGGGAAAAACACACACAAAAACACAAAAAACAGGTCGGGTTCGAAAAAAGTTTCAGCGCGGATTCGAATCCGTTCACGCATGACCTAACGTTACAATTGTCCAGCGCTTTACCATCTGAGCCATTCATTTGGCAACTGACGTTACTACGTGTTTGTAAAGGAATTATAACGTTCTTTTTGTAAACTCCCTCGCTTCATATTTTGCACTGTAAATTGTATAAAAATGGATGATAGTTCATGAAATGTGAGTGGTCTTGTACATTTTAGGATACTTAAGGTCGATTTCTGCCAAGTTTATTATCGATTCACTGCCATTAGGCCAAGCCAACAGACTACCAGTACCAAGTTGTTGCGCTTAAGTCAGGACAGACAGAACGAACGAACGAACTTTATTTTACAAGGGTAGTGAATTAGGCAGTATTGCCTTTCTTACTTACATTCAGCCCTTGAGGCAAAATATTCAAATGTGGTAAGAGAGAGAGAGAGAGAGAGAGAGAGAGAGAGAGAGAGAGAGAGAGAGAGAGAGACAGAGAGAGAGACAGAGAGAGACAGAGACAGAGACAGAGAGAGAAAGACGGAGAGAGAGAGAGTGAGGAGGAGGGGGGAGGGGAGCTGGGAAAAGGGGAGGAAGGGAAGAGAGAATGAGAGTAAGAGGGTGGGTGGGAGCGAGAGAGAGAGAGAGAGAGAGAGAGAGAGAGAGAGAGAGAGAGAGAGAGAGAGAGAGAGAGACAGAGAGAGAGACAGAGAGAGAGGGAGAGAGAGAGAGGGGGGGGGGAGGGACGCTGGGAAAAGAGGAGGAAAGGAAGAGAGAATGAGAGTAAGAGGGTGGGTGGAGAGAGAGAGAGAGAGAGAGGAAGAGAGAGAGAGAGAGAGAGAGAGGGAGAGAGGGGGGGGGCGAGAGGAGAGGAGAGAGAGAGAGAGCGAGAGAGAGAGAGAGAGAGAGCGAGAGAGAGAGAGATGAGAGGGGGAGAGAGAGATAGAGAGAGAGAGAGAGGAAATTGCAAGCCGCCGAATGTTGCAGATTTCTACTCTTGCTAGCGTCGAAAGACACGCGGAAACGGAAAAGATAACTCTGTTTGACTCGATTTTGATTCGACTAAGCATTTCCGTCCGCTATTCCGTCAATTGACCTTTGAGTGAGGCAGTTTTTGAGATCAGCTTCTAAGTGGAACTGAATTTCAGATCGTACATGCAAAATGACGTCATGCTATTAATGACGTCAAATTTGGCTTTGCCGTCAAATGT